>JASDQU010682503.1:0-43124 GCA_032191745.1 Picea mariana | reverse complement strand
TTGACCCAGTATTGGAACTATCTTACCCAAGGTAATCCTCAACTGACCGGGGGGAAACAACTTCAAGATAGCTCTTTCATACCCCCTAGTATAGGACAACCATACCCAGGTCCGTCCAATCCTATTTGGGGTTCAAACACTCAACCCAATGTCCCTGTTCAAGGGAACATCCCTAACCAATACAACCCTATGGGATACATGCCTCTGCACCAACAATCAACTCTACCTAGATCTTCGCATTATATTCAAACTACTTACGGTCCTACCGGTATACCGACGAGACTTCCTCCCCAAAGTCACCAGTACCCTCATGTGAATAGACAGTTACCCTTTTTGGCCACTTTGGACCTCCCTGATCTGTCTAGGATTTTGAATGATCCTATCTGTCACTCTCCTCATTAGCCCGTCATACCAACCAAACTCCCATATGACATTCCTAAGTTCGATGGTAAACTAGGAGAGGATATAAACAATCATGTAATGACCTTCCACCTTTGGTGTTCATCCAACTCTTTGATGGATGACTCCATTTGGTTATGCCTTTCTCAACGAAACCTCATAGGTTCAACCGCGAAGTGGTATATAGAATTTCCACGAGGATTCTTCATTGATTTTAATATCCTAGATATGGCTTTCCTCACTCACTACCAGTTTCCAATCAGTTATGAAACATGAATCGAGATTTTGATTTCTTTCAAGAAAATTAAATCCACTCATATCTCTGATCACATTCATGAGTGGAGATGAAGACGACGTCTAATCAAACTCGATATTCCTGATCAGTTATTGGTAGAATGGTTCACGAAATCCTTCATGAATGACATATATAAATACATTTCTATGGGTGGAGTCGTCACAAAAGAATAGGCGATCAGTCGTGCCCAATATCTCGATCTCGTTTATTCACAAATGGGTACTCTTTATGATATTCTTCCTCATGCACCTCTTCCTTCTACCACAACTACCTCAATGACCCCGACAACTTCTCATGCCATTGATGGTGTGATAGGTACTTTCCATGCTCAACCTCAATCTACACATACCTCTCACACCACATCCAAATCCCATGCTTCTAATGTTCAAACTGCTTCAACGCCCACCCCTCCCACTGGTAAAACTTTAGAAGTAAACTTCATTCAATCAAATCCTACCAGTAAGAATAAATCTAAAAAAGGGAAGGATAGGAATAAGTAGGATAAGAATAACAACCCACAATCTGATAAGACCAAGACATGACCTGCTGAAGATAAGGATAAACAAAAACATTGCTATCCTTGCCTTATCTGTGGTGATGATCACTAAATGAAGGATTTTCCAAGACGTGATAAGGTCACAAAGTTCCTCCAAGGGACCCCAAAACCTCCTACCCATGTCGTCTTGTCTCAATCCTTCCCTTCTCAACAACAAGCTCAATTGGTCATCCATGATCAATATTCTACCTCCATCACCTCCTATGTACTTATGTGTAACAATGATTCAAAGAATAATGACATCACACTTACCACTCATGCCAAAGATTACCCTTCCTCCAAGGAGAAAGTTGATGATATACCACCTTCGTTGGTTCAACAATATCCCTCGGCTCCACCTTCCAATGGTTCTCTTCATCTTGATCGAACTCCGATACATTCCTATGCCCTCCTCCCAAGGGATTGGTTCAAAAGTCTACTTTCAATCCTCATACACATGCTTCCCAGAACTATAGTAGAGTAGAAGACCTGGAACAATCATCATCTGCGATGTCAGCCCTCAAAGTCCTTAAGAGTTTTCCTACACAACATAAGGCATTGTTGAAAGCTATCAGTGGAATCAACCCTATGGATACAAATTTAATAATCTTTGACTTGGAAGATCACATTCCAAGATTACCCCCTCAACTCGCATTTCAAATCAAAGTTGTTGTCTCCAACAAGAACATTTCTAGAATAGTTATTGATGAGGGTGCCTCGATGTGTGTCATGTTTATTGCCTGTTGGAAAGCCATCGGCTCTTCTCCCTTAACTGAATCACACAACACGCTCAAGGCCTTTAATGGATCTAGATTTAAGCCCTATGGTGTCCTTCCTTCATTTACTATTATGTTAGAAGGAAAAATGGTCAACGTTGAAGTTGAGGTCTTTGATGCACATCTTGATTACAACCTTCTACTTGGCCATAGCTGGATCAATTCTATGCATGCAGTCGTGTCTACGCTTTTCCAGATCATGCGTTTTCTGCATCTAGGAAAGGTAGTTACAATGGACCAACTAGCCTTCTTCAACTCTGACACACGTACTGACAACGTACCTTTCATTGCAAAGACACCCCCTGGATACAAGAATGTCGGCGTGGGTCTACTAAAAGATTCCACTCTGATGGGTATGTTCTCGATCCCACCACCCGACATTCCACCACTTCTGGTTCCCTCGATCAACATGATTTCCACCTCTGTTCGTGAAACACATTCATCTTCTGACCCATGGCTAATACCCAAACCTGGTGATTATTTACGCTATGGTGACCAGATACCTTTAAGTCTGATTGAATTCACCTATCAAGCCATTCAATCGGCATCCCCCTCTACCCCCTCTCTTGGCAATTCATCTCCTGGTCCTTTTCACGTGATTTTTCCCATAGATGAGATGATTATGTCGGTTATGTCTATGGAGGACACCCCTTGGGATGATGGACATCATCTTTCCATTCTCTTTATGGAACAACAAACCCTTGAGAGTTACCAACAGATTTCAACCGTTGTCATTATTACTTCGTCTCCCAAATCCACACACGATGTGTTATACAAAGGGAACTTAAGCAACATTTCACCCACCATCCCCCTTAACATCTCTATCAAACCTGGAGTTGTTGAAAATGTGCACATCATAGCTTCATGTTCCACTGATGAAGTTGTCACGTATAAATCCATTTTTCAAGAGTTTCATGATGTCTTTGCATGGAGATATGAATAGATGCCTGGTATTGACCCCGATATTGTTTTACACGAAATCAAGACATGCCTAGGCACTAAACCCATCTAGAAAAGACTTTGCCCGGTCCACCCTCGCAAAGCAGCCACTATCAAGATTGAAGTCAAAAAAATTCTTAAAGATGGCTTTATTTATCCCATGGCTTTAACTGATTGGGTATCCAATCTAGTTCCGGTTAACAAGAAACAAGGTATAGTCCATGTTTGTGTTGATTATAGGGATATCAACAAAGATTGTCCTAAAGAAAACTTTCCCACCCCCTTCATTGACCAAATCGTTGACGATTGCGTTGGAAGTGAAATCTTCTATTTGATGGATGATTTCTCCAGATATAATCAGATCAACATCTTACCCATGGATCAACACAAAAACACTTTTATTTGTCCTTGGGGAACTTTTGCCTACCAAAAACTACCCTTCAGTTTAAAGAACGTTGGTGTCACGTTTCAATGTGCTATGTATTATGCTTTCCATGATATTAAGCAAATTGTACAACCATATTTAGATGACCTACCAGCACATTCCATGCATCATAGTGATCACCAGACCCAACTCTGAGCCATTTTCCTTCGTTGTTGGTTCTATCATATATGCTTAAACCCATACAAATGTGTCTTTTGCATGGAGTTCAACCGACTCTTAGGATTTATTGTGTCATGTCAAGGGATCTAGGTAGATCCTTTGAAGGTTGAGGCCATTCTCAATCTCCCTCCTCCTTCTTCACTTTGCCAGCTACAAAGTTTGCAAGGGAAGGCAAACTTTCTATGTCGTTTTATCCCAAACTACGCTGAGTTAATGATAGGATTTACTCAACTATTAAAGAAAGGATCTGAATTTGTATGGGACACCACTGCCAACAAAGCCTTCAATGCATTGAAATTGACTTTAACCAGTACCCTACTAATTTTCCTACCCGATTATAGTCGAGATTATTTCCTTTATCTCACTGCTTCAAATTCAACCATCGCCATGGTGCTGGTCCAAGAGGACGATTCTCATGATGAATATGTCATTTATTATTTGAGTTGGAGTCTCATGACTACCAAATCCAAGTATTTACATGTGGAAAAACTGGCCTTGGTAGTTGTTCAAGTTGTCTAACATTTCCGGCACTATATCCTTTTACGCAAGACCACTGTGATTTTCGATTGCAACCCTATGCAACACATTCTTACATGCCAGTGGCTAGGGGGAAAATACTCCAAATGGATTGTGATACTCTAGGATTTTGACTTAGATTTTGAATGTGCTAAGTCCAAGAAATCCTTGGTGTTTTCCAAATTGATATGTGACCTTCCCTGTTCTAAGATGGAAAATGTAGAAGAGGATTCATTACCTGATGAATCCATTTTTTTGATCAGTTCCGATGACCTTTGGTATGGAAATATCATTATATATCTCCAGACTCAGGATTTACAGCCCGATTTGTCTAGTATTGACCGTCATCGCATAAGTTACCAAGCTCATCAGTATATCATCCTCAGTGATACTCTTTATCGCCGTGGAGTTGACTTTGTTTTTCGTCGATGTCTCACTTATGATGAGGCTGAGAAATATTTGAATGACTGCCATTCTGGAGCATGTGATGGTCACATGTCTGGGTATGCTACTGCCCAAAAGATCTTACGAGTTGGGTATTTTTGGCCTTCTCTATTCAAAGATTGTATTATTGTCGTCCAAAAATGCCACGCTTTCCAAACATACAACAACAAAATAAGATCTCACCCTGCTCCCTTACATCCTATAGTTTCCATTGGACCCTTCACTAAATGGGGCATCGATTTCATGACATGTAATCCTCACTCGGTTGGGGGGCATGGGTACATTATTTTAGCCATAGATTATTTCACGAAGTGGGCCGAGGCAATGCCTACATTCAACAACATGGGAAAAAATGCATCCCTATTCATCTTCAATCACATTATTACACGATTTGGAATCCCATAGGATATAGTTACCGATCATGGTAGCCACTTTCAAAACTTTATGATGTCTGAGCTTACGAAAAATTTGGGTCTTTGACATGAAAACTCAACCCCCTACTATCCACAAGCCAACGACCAAGTCGAAGAAATAAACAAAGTACTTATTACCATGCTTTGACAGATTATTGGAATTCACAAAACGAGTTGGCACATGATGTTGTTCTTAGCATTGTGGGCCTATTGGACATCTGTGAAGTCAGCCACGGGGTTTACACCCTTCCAAGTAGTGTACGATTTAGAAGTTGTTCTACCGATTGAATGTGAAGTTCCATCGTTAAAACTAGTCATCCAACTTCTCCCAAATACCTCTGCTAAGGAGGAACGTCTGTTGTATCTTACGCAATTGGATGAAACCTATCACAATGCCACCCTAGTTATTGAAACCCTGAAGAAACGCGTAAAATCCCAATACGACAAACATGTCAAGCCATGTGTGTTTTCTGAAGGTGATCTAGTTCTCCTCTATGAACAAGATCATGATTTTCTAGGAGCTGAAAAATTTGAGGCTATGTGGTGAGGCTCTTATATTGTTAAAAGAGTGTTGGAGAAGGGAGAATATGAGTTAGTAGATTACGATGGAATTCCTTTGAGTGAACAAAGAAATGGGCTTTACTTGAAGAAGTATTATGCTTAGCCTATCTCTGCATAAGCACTTGTATTTTTACTGTATCATACTCTTTTGTGTTACTTTAGTGTGCTTTTTCTATTTGAATTTTACCCCTGACTACTTACCTTGCATTGTGTTTGGTCGCCAGATGTCGGTGTTTTCTCTACCTTACATTGGCTTTGTCGATGGTGCTAGCTGTAGTACCCAGAATTTAGCTTCTGCTGCTTGGGCAATCTACACACCCTCAAATGAACTTATTTGTCTACAAGGTGTTTGTCTCGGTCGAGCGACCAATAATATCACAGAGTATAGCACGGTCATTGAATTATTGACTAGTGTTATTTCACTTGGGATTCATCGCTTCATTATACGACTTGATTCGCAACTAGTAGTACTACAGTTAAAGAATGTCTATACTATCCAAAGCCCTACTCTATTACAGGTATATCTACGAATCCACCTCTTGGAATGTCATTTTGATTATATTGAATATCAACACATTCCTAGATGTCTAAATACATTAATTGATGCTCTAGCTAATTATGTATTAGATATACATTTGATACATTTGTAATTCCAATCACATTTCACACATTGTACAAAAAGAAGAGTAAACCGGTAAAAGCCTCATGTGTATATATATATATATAATGATATAATGTTTACAAAAAGAGTTTTCATCCGAAGATCAAAATATCAAAATATAGAGCCCATGGCCCCCACAAAATGGCATCATGGATGCCTCTCGTGATAGCATACTACTTCTCTCGCTACCTTACATAGTAACCGAGTAAGTGAGTTGGATACGCCTATAGTATGGTGTTGATAACGCCTAAGGATATCCTCGATGGATATATCAGGGATGTTTGTCATCAAGCCTTCCAGGTTTTTCTCTATCACACCATAATCCTCAACATCCCATCTAGCTACTATGTGTGCCTCTCCTCACCTATGAATAGGAGAAGAGCTCGGGGGTCAGTGTGGCCCTACATCTGCATGATCAAATTTTTTTTTATTAGTATTTCGATTGGAAACACAAAAACATTAAATATTTTAAAAACTCATAAAAACATTGTAAAAAAAATAAAATGTCTTTCTTACCTAAATCTCCCCACTAAGATCCCTCAAGGAGAACCAAATCTGGATCACCCCAAAATTCTAGACCAGCATAAGCATAATCATCAATCATCAGGATTTGGGGTCCCAACCAATTGAAGAATGCATCGTCATACTTCACAATCCGGCCTGCCACATGCCCTGTCATCAGGTCACACCATATTTTCATTCGTAGGTCTCTCGGGGCTGGTATTCTCCATTCCACTTGCAAGCGTAGGTGTGGAACTCTTTCTAGGAAGAGAGATACTAAAATGGACCCATAGCCGAACTATTTTAGGTCCCCATTCTTGCTTTTCATGAGTTGATTTTTCATGCTGCGTAATACACCGTCACACCAATTGAATACTCGAGGCTCCAAGCATTCAATAGCATATTGAAAGTAACTTTGGAGTGCCATGTGTGGAGAAGCACTCCCTTCCATCCATGCAACAGTAAAAAGGATGGTCCTAAGGGTCAAATCTCTCACACCTCAGATTGCTACTTTTCCTTTACGTCTTTCGGCATCAGGTTCAAAATGCTGACGAATGTACTCACTCATGGGAAATCCACCACCTCAACCACCTGTCAAAGTCATGCATGCCCCACAACATGACAACCCTTTCAGGAAATGAATATCCTCAATATCCAAAGAGAGGACATGAACACCCACATGGAACACTTATTGTTATAAATCCCACATATGAACCAAGTATTCTAGTAATCTCCATTGGGCTTTCATGCCCTAAACTTTGAAGAATTTTAATAGACCACACTACTAGAGTAAATTCACAATCCCTAGATCATTTCAATCCATAAGGTCATCTTCTTCGTGCTCATGCTCTCTCCATTCCAACATCTTTGCGAGCAAACACCTGCATGGGAAAGAGAGAAGATCTTTAGCACACTTTTTCAACTTTTTTGGGATTTTTGTTGCACCAACTTTCACTTTTCATTTTAGTTTTTCGGTCGCCGCAATCAAAATTCAAGTACTTTGCGGAATTTTTGTGAGTTCTCCTTAACAAACCTGTGGAAATCGTTGATTTGAGAAGGGCCCATTATAGGCCACTCACGGCGGCCACAGCGCATGACTAGCAGTCCCAAATCATAAAAAAAACTTGATTTTTTACCATAAAAAACAAAAAATAATCTGTTGAAAATATAGAAGATAAGATTCTTACCTCTTTTACATAATCCATTCGTTGAATGATCCCCAGTGGCCTCCGCAATCGGTCGCCGAAGTTGAGGTAAAAAACAAGGGTTTTTGATAAGTTTTTGACCAAGTGCAAATAAAATGGTGAAAAGGATTTTTTGCTTCTATTTATTACTTTTTTATCATTTTTTATAATATTTTATTTTATATAAATACACTTTAGTCAAAAACCTATTAACTCTAAAGGTCTTATAAGTGTTTTGTTTCTTGCAGGAAAAAATTTAGGACCATGTACAACGAAGTATGGACGCTTTTCTGATTCGTTCTATTTTGGTCACATATACAATTACTTTATAAGGTTTTTTAGAAAAACCTCGAGCATAGTCTTTGTTCGTTCTTGGGCTTGAAAATCAATGAGAACGTAACTAAATATACTTTTGTCATGTTTTCGTACTCGTTATGGTAACACAAAAACAATGAAACCTGTGGAGAATTCTTTAATCTCTTTTCATGATCCCTAAAAATGAAAATATTATTGAGCGACCTTGTTCTTTTCACGCTCGTAAAAGTATTTGAAGAAAACATTTTTTGTGCAATTGTTTATCACTTTTTCAGTCTTGTTGAACTATTTTATGAAAAAGGAACTGAGAGAGTTCTCTTTTAAGTGTTTTTCCAGACTCTATAAATATGAAAAACCTTCGAGTTTTCTATCTTTGGACTCGTTAAACAAACATAGATAGACCCATACGAGACCAAACCACTCCTTATTAGGGTTCGTTAAATGTACTCTGAGGGACTCATCTGAAGGATGAGCTTAAATTGACAAGCATACATTATCCTCCTCAAGCTTGCGTAAAAATAAAGAGGTACTTGCCAGAAATGGTGGGGGAAAATTTGGGAAAGGAATGTGTATCTGTATTTGTATTAATGGTAATAAGCATCTCTCTTGAACATGACACCCCTCTTCGTCATTTGAATCTAGGTTGGGTAATTCGTTTGTCTCTTGTCTGACCTTCTGCAAGTTCATATCTTGGGTCACCTTTGAGTCAATACTTCCAAGATCATTGTTGTTTCATTCATATGTTCAAGGGAAGTTCAACCAAAACCTTCTATCAAGTCGGTCATCTATAATTTTCCATTCTTACGATGTCATCCTTCTCTGTGCTAGTCCCATGTCACATATTTATTTTTCTCTACACTAAATCTGTTACTTATTTCATGTCATTGATGGGGGATACATCAAGGCCCTCCTGTGATGAGTCTTTTCCTGTCGACTTCATCTCATTATCTAGGAAAAAGACTTAGAAATTATTTAGTACCTTAGAGACTGCATGCCTCAATGGCAGGTTTCTTCGCTTTCGACAGTGGATCCACATCATTGATCCCTGATCAAGAGATTCTATCAAGTGTTCGACTTCAACTCATTTATTCACACTTTTTGGATTGTACTAGAGGACCTTGGGAGTCATTGACATCAATGGTGATTTCCCTCACATTTGTTAACAATTTTCATTAATGACTGCTAATCAGGTGGTTTCTATTCACATTCGACTTCAACATCTGTAATCATGTGACTAGAATCGTACTAACGGACGATGGATTGAAGGCCCTCGACTTCACCATTTTTGGTCCAGGTTTCGAAGGAGTATTTTTTATTTGTTTCGACACATAGATCCACTTTGTAAGTCTCATGGCTATGTTCATACTTGCATTGTTGATTCATGGATCTACAATGTATTCCTAGTGGCTATGCAAAATTTTGTTGACATGGATCACGTTGTATAACTGGTGGCCATGACCTACATTTATGATTTCAATCATTTATGGTATGAACATGGGAATTCCTACTTCAGACATGGTATAATATTGTACAAATGCTTGATTGTTTACAAGTTCTTGATTGGTGTGCCCCTAGTTCTTGACACATGCATGCTTATTTTACAAAGTTTTTGGCTATCTCGAGTTCCGGCCTCGTACTTTGGGGGGGATTATGTTACACATTATTTTGGTCACCCTGATGATGATTACATAAACATGTGTTCAGGTTCCCAATATAATATTTTTCCTGAGAAAAGAAACCTCTTTCCACCCTTGCAAGATTCTTTTTTGGAAGGCCGTCGCGAGCTGTTCCCTTTACACGGTGTGGAAATCCTTGATTTCCGCATGCTGCACTATGGAAAGCCCACGGGATTTTTGTAGGCTTCTATATAGGTAGGTCACGGTGATGCTTTAAAACTATAAGAGGAAAGAAGTTCTAGTAGCTTCTAGAAGTGGAATCTTTGGGAAATATGAGGTGGCATCCATATGGTTACGATCCTACTGACTTCTCTGATTTTATGGGATCATTCTCATTTCTTTAACCACTTCAAATTCTCCTATATAATGATAGGCTTCTCATGGAAAAGGTTAGAGGTACAAGCATAAATAAGAATAAAGACTGAAGAAAGAATAGACTGAAAACTCTGTGAAGAATCCTATCTTAAGAGATGCTTGAGGTCTCCATTCATCCATCAAGTTTTTGAGAGAAATCTTCATGCAAATATCGGAGCAAATGTGTGTGTATGACAGAACAAAGGGCCACTGAAAGGGAACTTGTAAAATCAAGGCAATTCGGTTGTATCTTATACCTTTCATTAATATATTATGGTAGCACGTCTCTTTCCCATAAAATGATTGATATTTTATTATATGACTCCTTGATCACATGTTTAGGTTGTCATTGAATTTCACTATTGTTGCTTTCACATTGGTTGATTTGTGTCATTTCATATCTAACCTCACAGGAGCATTGGAGTAAATTAGGATCAACAAAGACATAAGGAAGTGATTCATAAGGTACGTTATCCATTCCTCCTTTGGTAATTAAATTCAATGATCGTAACCTAGGGAAAGTGTCTTGTTCCGTCTTGTTTTGTTTTAGATATAGGTGGATCTAGGGGGATTAGTTCATGTCTGCATCTACCAATTTACCCGCTTACAGCAAGGCATACCATACCATACCATGGCTTGGAAAGGAAAGGAAAAACATAACTTACCATACCATGGAAAGGAAAGGAATACCATACCATACCATACTATGCCAAGGATACCATATCATACCATAACATACCAAGGCAAGGCATACCATACCATACCATACCATGTCATACCATGGCAAGGCAAGGGATGCCATATCATACCATGCCAAGGATAACATACCATACCATACCATACCAAGTCAAGGAAAGGCATGCAAAGGTAAGAAATGGTAAGATAAGGCATACAAAGGAAAGACACGGCATGGCATGGCATGGAAAGGCAAGGCAAGGCAAGGAAAGGCATGACGTGGCATGGAATGGCATGGAAAGGAAAGGAAAGGAAAGGCATGACATGGCATGGCATGGAATTACAAGGCATGAAAATCCAAGGCATGTCATGGCAATGGAAAGCAATGCATGGCATGGCATGACAAGGAAAGTTGTGGCATGGAAAGTCATGGCATGGAAAGGAAAGGGCATGGCATGAAAAGGAAAGGAATGACATGGAAATACAAGGAAATGAANGGAAGTCAAGGCATGGCAAGGGAAGGAATGAAATGGGAATTCATGGAATGGAAAGGAAAGGCATCGCATGGCGTGACATGGAAAGGAAAGGAAATGAAAGGCATGGCATGGGAAGGCATGGCAAGGTAAGGCAAGGCAAGGAATTACATGGCATGGCATGGAAAGGAAAGGTATGGAAAGACATGGAAAGGAAAGGAAAGGCATGGCAATGGAAGGCAAGGCATGTCATGGAATGGAAAGGAAAGGAACGACATGGAAATTCATGGCATGAGAAGGAAAGGCATGTCATTTCATGGCATGGAAAGGCAAGGAAATGCAAGGCATGACATGGCATGGCATGACATGGAAAGGAAATGGCATGCATGGAATGGAAAGGAAAGGAAATGCAAGGAATGGCATGGAAATTCATGAAAAGGAAAGGAATGGCATGGAATGGAAAGGAAATTCAATGCATAACATGGAATGTCAAGGAAAGGAAATAAAATGCAAGGAAAGGCTTGGCATGGAAAGGAATTACATGGAATGTAAAGGCAAGGAATGACATGACATTGAAAGGAAATTCAAGGCATGGCATGAAAAGGAATGCAAAGGAAATGCATGGCATGGCATGGAAATGCAAGGCATATAAATTACATGGCATGAAAATGGCATGCCATGGAATGGCTTAACAAGGCATAGCATTGGCATGGCATGGCATGGCATGCAAAGGAATATTAATGGTGTGGAAATGGAAATGGCATGCCATGGAATGGCTTGGAAAGGAATGACAATGGCATGTCTATGGATTTCCATGGAAAGGCATGGCATGGAATGGCATCAACAGGTTTGTGGGATTGGGTTTGGGAGGGTCCTTTGTCTCCTTGTGTGCTCTAACCAAAAAATTGGGTAGGAATGTGAAATAAACTATCATATATGATGAAGGGAAAATAATAATGGTTTCAAGTTTCCCTGGAGGAATTTTGGTAGTATATCCTTACTTTCTATGGTGTGTCATGAAATGTAACCTCAAAACGTTTATTTGTAGGTGGAAAATGATATCCATTCTAAGGTTTAGTTTCCATGTGAACTCTCTCATTATATTGATCAAAATAAATAAGTTTAGTGGACATAATGGAAGATTGAATAAATGTTATTAATAATTGATGAGTTTAACAAAATTTACAAATAACCACTACACAATCTAAACAAACATGAGTTCATTAATGAGTCATTGACTAGTCTTTTTGGCAGATATGAAGGGTTATAGATAAATCAAATGATTTTATATATGGCATGCATAGAAATAGAGGAACAATGTGTGTGCCCAAGAAAATGGTCAAATTATGGATTGAATCAACTAAGAAACTAACAAATAGGCTTCTGAAAGGAATGTCAAGGGAAGGCTCGGGTCAAGGTTTTATATTAAGGAGAATAGGAATACTATGACTTATACCTAGAGGAGAAAAGAAAGACTTTTATCATGTAGCTCTAGTAAGAGAAGAAGTTAGGGTTTTGTGGCATTTGAAAACTCTAGTGCTACCTAATGTGCTTGTTATTGAGAAGATAGAGGGAGTTGATCTTGTACAAGTGTGGGATACAAATGTAGGTTCCAAAAAGGACTTACCATTGTGTATTCTACCTTGTTGATGATATCTAATAGAGTGAGCTATTGGATAATGTTATCTTATAGTTTCCATCGCTAGGGTTTGAAGAGCCCAACTTCTAACAACCCTTGATAAGATATTGGTAGGTGCATGTACTTCATATTATACATATATATGAAGTGTTTGGGTACTTGCATAATTGAATTTTAGCTTATGTCATCTTAGTAATTGAGTAATTCTTGTACTAGTTATGGAGGTTAATTTTACATAACATTTAGCTAAGATTGTTAAGTGATTTACAATGATGTAGAATATAAATAAGAAAAAATATTTCTATAATAAATTATTGTAATATGCCATTTTTTAGGTCACAATATTTTGAAGTGACCCTTATTTGAGTTTGGATTGTCATTATATTTAGATGGAGAAAAATAAAGAGGTAGTCCATATTGTTGGTTGTGAGTTAGAATATGGACATCCACAACATTCATGCAAATAATTCAGAAGGAATGAAATATAGATGATGTAGATGTAAATGTGTTGAACCTGCACAAAATAGATCTAGATAAACAATAATACACACATTTGTAGAGAGAATTGGAGAAAGAAGAGGAAGGAGAGAAAGAATTAAAAAATTCTCATTAACCATTGTGAATAATGAATAATTTACACATGATATACTCTACATAACTCAATGAATGCACACTGGAGGAGAACCAATGCACCATAGTGGTGGTCTAGAGTGATATGGACACACACCAATAGTTACGGGAATGAACTGCCACCTAGTCCATTCTCTCAGGAAGTTATGGGAGTGAACTGCCACCTAGTTGAGTTAACTAGTCAACTAGTCTTCAATTAACTAACTCAACATATAGTAGTGAGGAGTTAACTCAGGGAATCAAGGCTAATGCATCACTCTGGTGATGATACCAAGGCAAGGTCAAATTATCATGGTGATGATCCCAATGTTGCATGGTGAAAAAACCAATGCAGCATCTAAACTCAACTCAACTAATCAAACTGAAGTGTCAACTGATAGAGAATATTCTTCAGGTGGAATATTCTCCCCTAAAATATAGGAGACTGGATAATGACTAATTATGACTAATAAAAAAGGAAAAACCTTAGGAAAAATAAATCCTAGGTGTGTGTGAAGTAACTCCAACACCCCCCTTAAACATCACTATGGTGAAAATAAAGATTGGGTCCTAGCAACAAGGCCATGTTAGGTACCCAAGTAAGAAAGATACACTGAAAATAAAGTGAGGAAAGAGGGAAAAAATCATGGGAAAAAACCCCCCTCAAGGTACAATGTATGTAAAAATTAGAACTACAGTTGCTAGGCAACTATGTCCTTCACTCCAAGATGAATTCATAGAGAATGGAATTTATCCTCAGTGAAGGTCTTGGTGAATATGTTTGTCGTATGTTCTGCTAAAGTACATAACTGTAAGTCAATGATTCCCTTGTGTACTAAGTCCTGGATAGAGTGCATGTGGATCTCGATGTGCTTTGTCCGCTGCCTCTGAAATGGATCTTTGCAGAACTTGAGAGTTCTCTGGTTGTCCAACCAGATGATGATTGATCGATGAAACTGAATTCCCAATTCAATGAGAAAATGTTGTAGCCACATAGCCTGAATGGTTATGTTAACTACCCCTTTGTACTCTGCCTCGATTGAAGATAGAGAAATGGAAGATTTCTTCTTGCTCGACCAATATATAGGCCCAAAAACAAGATTGAGTGAGTAACTAAATGTGGACTTGCGATCAATGCTATCGTCGGCCCAGTTGGAATCAGTAAACCTGATGAGATCTAATTTAGAGTATACTGCATAATGAATCCCAAAGGTGATGATTCCCTGTATGTATCGAAGGATACGCTTTGCAACTTTCCAATGTAGCTCATGTGGCTCCTGCATGAACCTAGAAACTGTGTCAACTGTATATNAGTCTGTCATGTGAAATCTCTCAAGGAGATCTTGTGCATACTTGGCCTGAGACAATTTGATGCCTGATACATCCTGACTGATATCAAGTACAAGGAAGAAGTGTAGTGGACCCATATCCATCATCAAAAACCTTTCATGTAGAATCCTTTTGACTGCATCAATTGCTAAAGTTAAGCACCCGGTGATCAAAAAATCATCAACGTACAAAACTAAAAGTAGAAGTGAATTAGTCGTCTTGAGCATGTAGACATTCGGATCTGATTTACAATGTACAAATTTCGTGACAATAGGTAGGATTCCATCTTGGCATACCATTCCCTTAGAGCCTACTTGAGGCCATAAAGAGACTTCTTTAGTCGACAAACCAAAGATGAGTCCTTCATAAATCCCTGGGGCTTCTCCATGTATATCTCCTCAGAGAGATCACCATGAAGAAATGCATTCTTCATGTCCATCTGATGGACTTCCCATCCTTTGGCTTCCGCAATGGAAAGTGCCAATCGTATGGAATCCATCTTCGCTACTCGAGAGAAGGTCTCATCATAGTCAATACCATGAACCTACTGAAAGCCTTTGGAAACAAGCCTGGCTTTGTATCTTCTAATATGTCCATCTGTTGTTCTCTTGGTCCTGTAGACCCATTTGCATCTGACAAGTTTCCTCCTATATGGAAGGGTAACCAGATCCCAAGTCTGGTTCTTGAGGAGGGAGTTGCACTCCTCCTACATGGTGGATTCCCAAAGGGATTCCCAGTAGCCTCACCATAAGACTGTGTATTTGAAGACTTAACCAATAAAATATTTTTGGAGGGAAATGGTTTAGTGGTAGTGAGTGAAATAGGAGGCTCCTCAAAATCAAATTGAGTCCTCCTACTGTCGGATGGATCACCAACAAGATCCCTTGTAGCCTGAAGATTAGTCTGTGCCCACTTGGGCCTCTACTCTAGCTCTGCAACTGCATATGGATGCTCTGACTTTGCATCTGACTCTACCGACCTGAATCTGAATCATATGAGTCCTCTAAATCAGAACTCTCATATGAAGAAGAGTCGACATGTGCATTCTCATCATCTCAAATAGGTGGAAGAATGAAGGTGTCTAGATGCAGTTGTTGAGATGCATGCAATACACTTTCCTTGAATTGGACACTTCGCTCAATGACGAGTCAGTCCATGGAAAGATCAATAAGCCTATATCCCTTCACACCGTCGGGATATCCAACAAAAATGCACTCATTTCTCTATGGATCAAGTGCCTTCCTCTTTTCAGAGGGAATTCAGGCCCATGCACGTGAACCAAAAATGCGAAAGTAGGTCACTTTCGGTTTGAGCCCACTCCAAGCCTCTTAGGGGTTCTTGTCCTTGACATATCTGTGGGGAGATATTTTTTGGATGTATGTTCCAAAATTAACTTCTTCAGCCCATAGTCTCTATGGTAGAGACTTTGCATGCATCATGTAAGATGCTATCTCCTTTAGAGATCTGTTTTTTCGCTCGACAACTCCATTTTGCTGCGGAGTATAGGGAACTGTGTGCTACAACTAGATCCCTGCCTCATGGCAAAGTTCATGGATCTCATGATTTACATACTCTCCTCCATTATCAGTTCAAAGGACCTTGATCTTCTTTCTGGATTATGGCTCAACCAGGGATTTGAAATCTTTGAGGTGTTGAAAGACCTCAGATTTTTTCCTGAGAAAGTAGATCCATGTAAAATGTGAGAAATCATCAACAAAAATGAGAAAAAACCTATCTTTGTTGATCGATGGATGCAGAAAATGACCCATAAGGTCACTATGGATCAAATCTAAGGGCGTGGAGGCTCTCTGAGACTTTCCCTTGTCAAATTTATCTTGAGGGTGTTTCCCAAGAATACATCTCTCACACACTCCCTTGGAGAAATGGATGTCTGGTAGACCATCAACCAATATTTTCTTGCTAATTTGTTGCATGCATTTAAAATTCAAATGTCCAAACCTTTCGTGCCATATCCTACTACTTTCATCAGCATGAGTAAGCAGTAAAGCAGAATCAGGTTCAATGAATTCAGAAAATGTATACAATCTAGACTGATGATTTACCTCACCGGTAGAAACCCTAGAGTTGGTTTGCATGTCATAGATTTCCATGGAATTTGGTGTGAATATGAATTTCTTTCCTGTGCCAGAATTCATCATCTGATATATGGAGAGAACATTGACAGAAAGTTTGGGAACATGCAACATGTTCTTGAAGCTTCCGTTGGTGAGTTCAATCCTTCCTTTGACGATGACTTTGATAGAAGAGTTGTCCCCCATCAAAATAGGAGGAAATTCGCATGCATTCAAAGAATAATATCCTTCTTTTGAGGTAGCCATGTGATGCTATGCTCCTGAATCTATGATCCAAGCATCGAGAGAGGAGTTGATGGCAATCAAGGCATGGATAGAATTGCCTTTCTTGGAATTCAGATCTTTTGGCTTCTTCTTCTTGGAACCCTTGGGGATGTGATCTCCAAGGTTGTTTTGCTAAAGTATTTGAGACATAAGATATATTATTTTTTTCATGCATGCGGATTCCGAATGGAATCCTTTGTGATAGTACGTGCATTTCTCCCCTTTTCTTCCCTTTTCCCCTTTGGATCTGGAGGAATTGGTGAAGGGTTTTGTGTACCCTTCCTTCTTCGGATGTGCATGAGATTTCAATTTATCTTTATATTTATATTTTTGATATTTGTGGCTTCCATATTGCACAATGAGTGAATGCACCTTTGGGCCTTTGATTTTTCCCATGTTGATGAACTTGGTTTGCTATTGTGTCAGGGCTTCGATAAAATCCTTTAGAGAAGGCATCTCCTAGGTGGCTCCTGAGGAAAATATGATAGAATGGAATGCGGATACGAATACAGATAATTCAATACCAATCTTGGAGAGAATGGTGAGAACCATTTTTTTCTCCTCCTTCGATTTATCAACCTCGCAAGCTTTGAGTTACGACAGTAAATCCTTGAATTTTGTAAAGAAATCTTGGGTATTGTTGAAGCTTTTTGGATCCAATGTGAGCAGTTTCACCTCTAGAAGGTGTCCCCTCATATCATATTGTTTTCCAAAGATCCCTTCCAAGGTGGTCCAGGCTTCATTGGGATTCTTACAGGAAGATATATGAAAAAGGAGATAGGGAGAAATAAGACTGCAAATTGTTCTGAGTGCCTCATCCATGCGATTTAAGTACTTGGATTTTCCTATGGATGATGTTGGTTATGTATCTATATTCAAGGTTAACCTGTACAGCCCTCTGGTTCAGGGATGTATGGCTATTTTTTCCTTCCATGAAAAATAGTTGTAAGGTGTAAGAATGAATTCTTTTTGGAATTCCATCTTTTCACTGTCTTCAATCTTTTGTACCTGCAAACAAATTTGGTGTAGCTTTTGCTTAGCAGTCTGTCAGCTTTGATACCATGTAAATTTGTTAAACCTGGGCATAATTGATAAAACAAAATCAATAATAACAACATGGCGGAAAAGTCTCAATAGCCAACACTAAATTATTCACTCCAATGTTACATATTTATAATACAATGGGTGATGCCACCTCATAGAGAGATTTTCTCTAGATCTTAAAATCATGCATGATGACTAGGCTAGGCAATCTTAACTAGATCATGAGTCATCACTTGAGGATATATTACTAATATCCTAAATGAATAATACAAATATAGGTGACAATTTAGACTTAGTGATTGGTAAAGGTAAGCCATAAGCTAACAATCCCCCCCTCAATCACAAGTCCGATCAATAATACCAACAATAAATCATAAACGGGTATCAATTCCAAGTCTTCATATTGAAACTCTTGTGCTGAGCCTCAATGAAGAACTGCTTGAAAACCCGCCAATCTGGATGTTGAACATGTTCATTTGAAATGAACTGGAAGAGAGCTGAGATATGGAAGTGAACAGCTGCAATATCTGAACATTCCCTGATTGCTTGACAACTTGATCATTTTGCCAAGTATTTTAGCTAGAAGAATATGATGTCTTCTTCTAATTGGTGAACATGTAGTATCACCACTCTACTATCAGTGTATCACTGAAAGTGCTCTCTGAATTTGTGGTTTGGGATGACCAATAACCAATTGATACCATGTATCTGATGGTTTTTGGATAACCACTAACCAATCTTGACACTTTTAGGTGTCCAACAGCATCCCAATATATCATGTGTATGATTCATTTGCAAGTCATTGAACCATAATCCTGTCAAAGTATGCCGTCTCTGGAAAATCTCATAATGTAATCATGTGAGCTAGGATGCATGCAAATTGTTTACTTAATGTAAACTCTAATCTGATGAGAGCGAACCAAGAGAAGTGAATCAGCTTCTAGTCTAAAATATCCTTGAAAATTCCTGACAACTCAATCAAATGCCAAGCTGCAATGCAAAAGGATCCTCTTGTCCTCTGCTAGGTCAAATGACCATCTATGTGAACCAAATGTTCACATCATTGCTCTCAAAATCAAAATTTGTATGATTCAACTTAAACTTATTGAACCATAATTCTGTTGAAGTCTGTCATCTACAGACCGCAGTTGCCCATTTGGAAAATTTCATGCCCATCTGGCATACTTGATGTTTGTTGTTGTCGAAACTTTCTGTCTGACAACCATCTTCAATTCCATCATCAATTCCCCCTTTGTTAGCTGAAAGGAGATACCATAAGTGGTTTCATGAACCATCTTCACTGAAATTTTGAACTCCCCCCCTTAAGGTGCATGAGAATTACATCATTGTACTCCCCCCTTCTATGCTCAAGAGAGTACCATACTTGTTCCATTTGAGTACAACACAAAGTGGGCATGCAGAAAAAACCACATGTTATCTCATCCCGTGAGGGCCATGCTCGAAAGCTATGCCATAAGGGGACCACTTATGTGAGGTACAAAAATGTTATGTTCTACAATATTGGTCTTTACTCGAGATTGAATTCTATGGTAAGACTTATATAATTGCTTGGTTGTTGATTACCATTGCCAAGGATCAATCCACTCATAGTGAATTTTCAATCTTCCAGGTTTCTTCAATGTTGAACATTTGTCTAAAGAATGGTTATGCTTGCCACAATGCTGGCAAGGATGGAGATCAAAACACTGATTCTCCATGTGACCAACTCGATTACAATGTTGGCATGTATCATTCTGATGCTAAACTTGAACAGGTGAAAGTGAATCTTCTTGAATGAATCCAACAATTTGGAACTTGATTGGTCTCGAATAATAAGGAATATGAAAGGTAACTTCCTCGTTATATCCAAGTCCTATTCTATTCTTGTTGTAGATAATTTCTTCCCAAGGTCTGATGATGGGATTGGAAAGAGTATTCTGAACCTATTGCTTTGAAATCCATGGAAGCAGATGTACTGCATGTTGATGCATCATTGAAAGGTTTTCTTCATTAACCTCAAAAGAAAACTCTTGAATTGTAGGTTCATGAATAGATTTAACTTTGTATGAAACTGATTCTGAAGTTGTATCATTGTGTTGTTCCTTCACTGACTGTTGATCAAAAACATCATCATAATCATCATAGAGAGGGTTGTGCTGAACAAAAACTAGTTTAGAACACTTCACTGGTTGTTGATTTTTGAGATCTATCAACTCATCATTCAATAGCTGAGATAGAGATTGAAGAAGTCTAACTTTAGCCTGCATCACTTGCAAACAAGTTAGCACTGATTGAAGAGTTGTTTTGTTCAATGTCACTATGTTGTCTTCAGTGGTGTGTATTAGAGTGTTCAATAACTCTAATAATTCTAGATTTCGAGCCATTTCAAAACACTAAATGAGGTCTCCTTGTGCAGGTAGATCCTGATTAGAATTTGACTCGTCAAAAGAAGGTTTTTATTTGCAACTTGCTCACTTGAATTGCTCACTTGAACTTCATGCTCACTTGATTTTGTTTCACGCTGCCTTGTACTCGCTCGCTTGAAATTTTCTTTCTTTCTTCCAAGAAGTTGAGGATGTCAGTTACCACCAAAAATGCATCCCAAAGTAGTGATGTTTACAATGATTTGAGTTAAAGTACTCAACCTTGTCAATTACGACTCAAAACGACTCTAGGGTGTCAGGCTTAGCTGAAAATGCACCTGATGACAAATTCAATTCAACTCAACTTGATTTAAAAAGACAAGTAACCTTACAAAAGGACAATTTGGAAGTTACAATAAATCCTGATTTTGAAGTTGAATAACTCTTCAAATTTGAATGTGTTGTCGATGCTTTTGAGTCCAGTTCTTCTTTGCTTACGAGCTTGACTTGTTTCTTTCTTTAGTATTCTTTGTTGATGCTTGATCTGCATTACTTTTGCTTGAATTCATGTTCATGAGTAACATTGTGTTTGAATAACATGAATTATGCTTGAATTTCCTTTTTTGTTGCGGATTTCATGTGTGTATAGTTGTACGATAAGCGTAGTGTCAAAACTAGACACAAAACACCATGAAAACATTCAAATAATCATTCACCATCGCACACAATACAAAGTGTACCTAATATCCCCTTATTCAATTTCAAGCGGATCTAGAACACGAGAAAAAATAATCTATTTTATTATGGATTTCCTTGTGATCACAATAGTGTGTCAAAATACAATGAAGTCATCCTCATCCTTTTATTGATATCACAAGGATATTCAAAGAGAGGATTACAAATGTTCCAATCTCTCTTTCAAGCATAAACTTGTCTTATATGCATAATATGTTTCTCTTTAAATTCTTGAAATAAAAAGGATTTTATTTTCATACTTTTACTAGGAAACAATCCGTCCAAACTTGAAAACCGCTCCACTTAACATGCAAAACAAAGATCATCCAACTTTTGAGGAGACTTAGATCCAATGAGAAAATAACCACAACAACTATAAGAGATTGAGTTGGCACTTCATGTGTAGAGGAATAATCACCATCTGCTGTCTACCAGAGAGGCTTAATAAAAAAAAATTGATCTGCACCTATTTTTCTTTGAGAACAACTCCAGGAATCTTGTTTAATTTTTAGGCTACCTTTAATCTGAGAATTCCAATATACAAAATGGCTCAATCAAATGGGTCAATTCCCATTGCTTGGAGATCTGCACTGGATTTACCTAGATGCTAGATCGACAATATACTACTGCACTTCGATAAACACACTATTGGCCCTTTGGTTTACCGTAAATCTTCTCCAATTGGACTTACAAGGTTTCAAACTCGTCATCTATTGTTGTTGCTAACAAACCCTAGCAGACAGTTTGGAGTGAATAAGAGGGCCGTGGAAAAAGATTTCCATGGGAAAATGTAGATCTAAAATGTCATAGCTCATAGGAGGATCGATGCTCTCTCAAGTATGGTGGTCGTTAATGGAAATTATGATAATATTACAATGCAGATATATCACGATAATATCGCATGCATCAAAGACAATATATGATAGTATTACGATTATGGATTTCATCTCCCAACATTATCACAGGAATCTCAGACCCAGAAATAACAAAGATTATCTCCCACAGATTCAAACTTGAGACTAGCTCCTGGATCTACACAATCCACCTGGAACCCTAATGGCTTTGATGGGTCCTTCGGGATCTGGGAAATCAACGCTCCTAGATGCACTTGCAGGAATATTGGATTCTAAATGCGTTTAAGTCAGGATTGATTAAGATGAATGGCAATAGGAAAAAGCTCTCTTTTGGCACTGTGGATTATGTAACACAAGATGATACTCTGATCGGCAAATTGACTGTCTATGAATCAATAGCTTATTCTGCTCACTTGTGGCTCCCTGATAAAATGCCAATATTCCGCATCTCCCCTCTCTATCTAAGCTCAGTGTCGTCTCCATGTTCACGGGGATTTTAACCTTCATCGACAGCCATAGTCTGGGATGAGATATGCAGATCACGCCAGATCTAATTAAAGGAACTCCCCCTTTTTAGATCGTTCCAGATCTATCCATGTTTTCGTTGCATCTCAGATCTAATTAAAGGAACTCCCCCCTTTCAAATCACGCTGATTGGTATTTTATCTTTTATAGAAAATATATAGCTCTTTAAAAACTTTCACAATCTGCAAACTCAATAAAGAAATGAATTCCAACACATAGACCTTTACAACCACATCATACAATGTAGTATTGCATCCAACACTGCCTTCAATAAATCTAACTGAGGAATCATTTATGTTAGAATGAATTGAGCCAAAAATTGATGATGTGCTAACATGCAATAGGCGGATGAACAATTTGTACATTAGATTCCTCAAAAATCTATTGTTTTGACCTTTGTGTCCTCTGCGCTCCGATCAAATTAACAACACATATCTCATGAAATTATGACTCCACCAACATTCTAGATCCACCTCAATGATCTGGTAGATATCCACCTACAGATATAGCACACAACAATCTCTCTCAAGTTTTTGATTTGTTCTCAGCAGCTCCACGATCTTGGCCAGAATTGGCTCACATCCTCATGATTCTGTTTCAACCACTCAGATCCAAATTACTTAAGACAAAAACAATGTCAAAGAAAAGACAATTTATGCTCAGTCGTCAATGCAAATATGCATTCAACAATACATAATACTGCCACATATATTTGACTGTCCAACATATAAGTAATTAATCAAGGCAGCGATTTAAATCAGAAATAAACACAACAGACTCAGTTATTAATTAATACAGAAATCCACACTCTCTATTACAGATTTCTCCCATAACAATCGTGCCAGATCGTCCTTCCAATCCAGAGGTTGCTACCAGACCAAATTCCTCCCATGGAAAACTACCATGGAGAAACTACGAGGCTGGTATTTTCATCCTCTTTTCACCATGGCTCTGATACCAATTGATAAAACAAAAGCAATAATAACAACATGGCGGAAAAGGCTCAATAGCCAATACTAAATTATTCACTCCAATGTTACATTGGGTGACGCCACCTCATAGAGAGATTTTCTCTAGATCATAAAATCATGCATGATGACTAGGCTAGGCAATCTTAACTAACTCATTAGTCATCACTTGAGGATATATTACTAATATCTTAAATGAATAATACAAACATAGGTGACAATTTAGATTTAGTGATTGGTAAAGGTAAGCCACAGGCTAACAATAATAGATCTCTCTAAACAATAATGCACACATTTGTAGAGAGAATTGGAGAAAGAAGAGGAAGGAGAGAAATAATGAAAGAATTCTCATTAACCGTTGTGAATAATGAATAATTTACACATGATATACTCTGTATAACTTAATGAATGCACAATGGAGGAGAACCAATGCACCATAGTGGTGGTATAGAGTGATTTGGACACACACCAACAATTATGGGAGTGAACCACCACCTAGTATAGTCTCTTAGGAAGTTACTGGAGTGAACTGCCACCTAGTTGAGTTAGCTAGTCAACTAGTCTTCAGTTAATTGACTGATCAAAGAGTAGTGAGGAGTTAACTCAGGAAATCAAGGCTAATGCACCACTCTGGTGATGATACTAAGGCAAGGTCGAATTAGCATGGCGATGATCCCAATGTTGCATGGTGACAAAACCAATGCAACATCTAAACTCAACTCAACTAGTCAAACTGAAGTGTCAACTGAAAGAGAATATTCTCCAGGTGGAATATTCTCCCCTCAAATATAGGAGACTGGATAATGACTATTTATGACTAATAAACAAGGAAAAATCTTAGGAAAAAGAAATCCTAGGTGTGTGTGAAGTAACTCCAACAGTAGAGATACATGGTTGATTAGAAAGTAATGCTACTTGAGAAACATTAATTGCTTATGGATTTAACACTTAGCAATCTTTTCCACCACAAGATATTCCTTAATTCATAATGCAAGTATTTATAATCACTTTAGAAAAAAGTCAAGGGATTAATACACATAAAATTCCTACACTTTGGAATTCAAGAACTTTCAAATTCATATATTCATCAACATAAAATGTAGAAACAATGAGATTCATAAAAAACGTTCCATGAAATGTATATATATATATATATATATATATATATATTCAACATTGTCTAAATTGTACATTTTTTACAAAATGACAAATCGTTCCCAATAAATAAAGCAACAATAAGTGGTTTAACATAAAAAACACCCATATGGTGGAATAGATACAAAATGGTAGTAGTAGGTCAATAATTGACCACTTCCACCTTTGCCACCCTCCAGAGAATCCTGAAAAACTATATTTATTCTCTTACTATAGGAAGCACCTTGAGAGGTTCTAGGCCTAGGCATGCTTCAATGCTCTAGAGACTGCAAAAGAAATAAACAATGTTATAAGCTTTTTCCTCAATGAATTCATAGACATACAAAATGATACTTTGTAACTTAACCTAAGACAAATAGACAAATCACTGCATATGCTACTATCAATCGTGAGGGTGTTACCCTACTCTATGACCCCAATATCTCTACGAATTGTATCAACATGTGGTTTCATTCTCATTCAACTTGCCCGATTTGCAGAAGGGGTGCTCAACCGAAACAGAGGATAGGTAAAAATAATACGGATGAGATTTCCATTAATGTAGAATTGATTTTTTTAGGTAATAGATAAATCTGCATTGGACCAAGACTAGAACAAGGAGAAATGAGCTAGTGGAATCTCCTCAATGCCGGAAACCGCCATTGATATACACGAGATTCCCGAAAGCTTCTCAAGTGAAAAGCAGGTGTGCTTGCACAGTGGATCGCAGTCCTCAAAAAATGTGCTCCATTCACTGAAGAGAATGTTAAGTAGAGGTAGAGAGAGAAGGGTTTTCTGATGCTCTGCAAGATCACGAGATTGAAACTGGAAATTAAGTCGAACATTGTCCACATAAATTCTTTTCACAGATTTTTTTTATTTTGTTCCACTTTTCTGTCAATTACCGTCTACAGTGACAATCATGTGAAAAGGTGGTAATATCTATTGTAATTTGGTTATCAATGAATAGTGAAATCATTGGCTATTATTAGTGAATGCTTGTTGGTTAGATGTTTCTAAGTTTTGAGTAAGATGGGAAGAGGATAAAATTTTAACCAATTAAAATTAAAAATAGATTTTATTTTAAAATCAATAAAATATTTTAAATTAAAAGTAAATTTTATTTTAAAACCATTAAATGGTTTTAATTTAAATAATAGTTACTAAAAAACTTGTACTTTATTTTTTTATATTGTTACATGTTTTCAAATAGCATATAACTTTAATTTCATACATGAAACCAAATACTACTTTATATTTTTATATTGTTATATATTTTCAAATAGCATATAATTTTAATTTCATACATAAAATCAAATACTACTTTATATTTTTATATTGTTATGTGTTTTCAAATAGTATATAACTTTAATTTTATACATGAAACCAAATACTACTTTGGATCACATTTATAATTTTAACTTTTATTTAAAAAATTATCATATTAATAATAATATTTATTTCTTAATTTTTTAATAAAAATAAGTTTGTATACTTTTTTAAAGTGAATAGTTAAAAAAGAAGAAAAATAAAATTATAAATAACTTCAATCCATTGAATCATTTCATTTTGATACTTTAAAATCTCTTCGATGGCTAATTTTTAAAATATTAATTATCTAATGAACAAGATAGATGTATGTATTTTTATATGTTATATTTTGAGATATTTTTAAAAAATCATTGATTTTAAAAAAGGTGAATAATGGTCTCGAAAGAGTTCAATTTAATGAAGTGTTTTATTTTAATATTTCTACAACGTTGTTCTTTAAAATGATAATTTTCTAATGAGTAAGAGGAATCACCTCTCATTGCATGTTTTTATGTTGTCATCCCCTTGGGGATGAAGGGAAGTGTCTTCTCTTTCACCAAGAATTTCTTCACCTACGTGGGGATCTCTTTCATCAATATTTGATGTGGGACTTTCATAAATTGTTCTTTAGCATGTGAGAATGATTCGTTTATTTTCACTACAAACTTCCAAAAAATAAAGCTTTCATCTCTCCAAACAAATCTTGGATTCCCATCAAGTCTTCATAAAAATTTATACAATCTTGTTGACAAGTCCACCCCAAAACTATTATTGATGTCATCAAATAGAAAATTATTCTTTTTATTATGCACTTCCCACTTTATCAACAGAGCTTCATACTTTGCAAAATGTCATTCTATTCACCGAACTAGTTTTATAAGTATGTCACCATGAATCATTCCCTGTACTATAGAAGTCTCACACATGACATGGTTAGTTTCAACAACAGATCTAATTATTGGTTCGTAATGCATATCATGGTCCAGTTAGGTGTCCAATAAAAGCATTGTATTCTAGGACCTACGTATCAATCCCTCTTTATAGAATAAGTCTCACCCAGGGTGTATTTCTAAAACATAACATAGTGCAAGACAATAATATATAGAGGGTGAAAACATGGTCCATAACTATACTATCATTCAACACATTAACATTAGAATGATGTCCCTTTTTTTATGGCTCAACTTATGATACCCATGTAATTCCATTCATTACAATATAAGTTAAAACTAATAGAAAATAGACACCATCCATATAAAGTCAACACACAAATGAGATTTCGAAGTAGGTCCTTATTCCAATTAAGGTGCATTTCTAGAAAATAACATAATGCAAGACCATAATAGATAGAGGGTGCAACCATGGTCCATAACTATACTAACATTCAACACATTAACACTACAATCATGTCCCTTGTTCTGTTATGGCTCAACTTATGATACCCATGTGATTCCATGCATTACAACATAGGTTAAAACTAATAGAAAGTAGATGTCATCCATATAAATCCAACACACAAACAAGATAATTTTAAAGTAGATTGTTATTCCACTTACTTCCATCCAAAACATAGACATGACCCTAGTAGTAGCTACTTACCATAGTCTCAACTCAACATCCTAATTTTCAAAGTGTGAAACATTTTATAGTTCTTAAACCAATATAAAAAACTAACACCCAAAGAAATTATTAGCATAATTTGATCAACTAAAAAAACTATCAACTCGATCCAAGGCCTTGAGCATTTCTTTTTATAATCATCACCTTTAGGTGAGGCATGGATTCAAAATACTTTCAACTACTGGCTACATAAAGGATGGTATTTACTCTCCATTGTCTCCCTTCTAACATGTGCAAGTCACATTTACTTCTCCACTTCTTCTTCTTAGTGGATTAAGAAATGCATTCCTCAAGATTTATTTCTTTTGACTCCAATCACCCTTCCTTTATTCCACCTACAAATTTTCATTGAATTCCTAAAAAACAAGTGTCTTATGATACCACATCCCTTATTGAACCAACACCACTTATTGACAAAACTCCATGATATTATTTCATCAAAACAAAAGGGACAACAACATTTACCCATGCTTGTTAAATTTTTGCAAACTGACCATAACCTACATAAACCTCCATTAGCTTTAGGATGAGTCTTGGCCACATAGTGAATAATTTTCCAACAATTACAAATACACATTTTATTATTATAAATTAGTATTCTAATTATTTGATGATGTGGGATAAACATCAAGTAGAACATCATTGCTCTATTGCAGAACTGCAAGGTGTAGGAAACACATGTCGCAACATTCTCCCACTTGTCATATACCTTGCAAGAATATAAGGGAGAATGAATCAAACTATAATTTAACTACTAGAGCCATAAGGTTGATAGACTCACAATGCCACTTGAATTTACCTGTACTCACCATTTTTTTTCAATGCATCGACAACATTATGTAAAGTGCCAACTTTCTCTAGTATCAAATTTCCATCCTTGACCATATCCCAAATGAAATGGTACTAGATATCAATAATCTATGTATTTACATGAAAGATCGAGTTCTTATCTTAAAAAAAGGCACTACTACTATCAAACTAAATTGTAATGGATCTTTGAGTTATCCCTAAATTTGAACATAGTTTCATAATCCAAATGGATTCCTTATAGGGAAGAATAGATGCCATAATCTATACATATCTTGTGGACAAAGGGACTATAAATTGTCACTTTTCTCATCCAACTTATTTCTCGACCAAATAATAAAAACATATAATCACTTGTAGATATCCTTCTATCTACTTCCCATGCTCAATCAAAATCCACATAACCATGTATATCCATAGAATGTGGGTCCCCTAAAACATCACTATGATAGAATATGGAATATTCAGAAGTACCTCGTAAATACATGAAGACCCTCTTCACTGCAACTCAATGTTCATGTCCAAAATTAGCCATGAATTGACTCAAGACTCCCACTACTTAGGAAATTTCTAGTTACGTAGGGATGATTTTAGGGGCTAAATTTCGCTCATGGGATAATTTGACATGGTTTTTCCAAAAATGAGATTCACTATTTTAAAAATGATTTGCCCAAATTCTATAGGATAAAATGATTTTACCTTAAAAATAGCCAAAAATTTATAAAAAGTATATAAAATACTTAGAAATTTGAATATTTTTACAAAAATATCGCCAAACATTTATAGTTGACATATGAAGGATTAGTAAGATTCTCCAAGGTTTCTACATTTAAAAATAAATTTCCATCCTTAAAATCATCCCTATGAATCTAGTGTAGTACAGACCGTAGCATATATCAAACTACCAACTACAATAGAAAAGGGAACAAAATCCATATCATGTATCTCTTTGGATGTTGTAGGAAACTTCTCAACTCAAAGATTAGTTCCCACATAAATCAGAGCACTCAATGATCTGCAATCTACCATGCAAAAACAATGCAACATAAAGTTTACATACTTACTCTGGCTTAACCAATGCCTTATGTTTGATCTATCTCTCTTGATTTCCATTCCTAAGATATATTTTACAGCTCCCAAGCCCTTAATATTAGATTGTGTTTAAATTTGAGATTTCAAATCATAGATCACATCCTTATTGTTACCAAAGAGTAGAATAACATCTAAATCTACAATGATAACAAGGAAATGACCACCATATTGTTTGTAATACTCACATTTATCTTTAAATTTGGATCTCAAAAGTCCCAATCCCACCACAAAAGAATCAAACTTTTGGTACCACACTCTTGGAGATTTTGTTGGGCCTCTTGTTTTGAATTTTGTGGATAACATGATTGCACCAATAAAGAGGGCACATTAAGGTTGTGAAACAAATGGGGAAGACACAGATTTGGCCACCTTGGGTTTTGGTAATTAGTAAATAGAATTGTGGGATGAATGATGAGAAGAGAATGAGATAGAGTCGTAGAGAATAAAGGCATGGGACCTACACCTGCGGGGGAAACATGAGATGAATTTTGGATCAGCTCATTGAAATGGTGAGAAAATATATTGAACAGAGGAAGGATGGATGCACATGACTAGGAAACATGTGACCAAATCAAGATAGATGTAGTGACCAAGGCCATTGTCTTGATTAGAGAAATTATGAGTTGACAAAGTCAACCAATCATAGGAAGGAAAAATTAGAGAATTGGTTAGATGTCAATATAATCTAGATATGTAAAGGGTAGTGGCTAATGCTAATATTTAGAGGGAATGCTAATCCTCCATTGTGATACTTTGTAATGGTTATTACATAACTGGTTTTGAGAACTATACCATGTAATGTGATTACATGAGTTATATTCTATTTATGCTCTGAGAATGTATTTGATTATATTGAACATTAATGGAATGAGGCACCCATTTAGAGTGGTTGTTGTATTTCCTCTATACTACAATGATGTGTTTTACTACTATTTTGTAATCAGGTTAATCAATGAAACATATGTAAGCTATGTTATAGAAAAAAATTCCACACTCCATGCATCTTCCTTTGATGGGCTTCCATTTCCCTCTATAGACTCAAATCCCCCATTTTTCTCACTCTAGAGTAAAAAATACTAATTTGTTTCCATATATGCAAACCATAGTTAGACAACTCGCGTATACACAAGTTAATCCATTATAGCCCGCGTACATTGAGTTCTGTGCTAAAAAATTAAAACATATGTCAGGTTTTCGTGCCATGTCATGAGATCCATGATCCTTGACCTTCCATATACTGGAAACGCTCTGAATTGAACCTTCAATTCCATTTGAAGGATATAAATTGAGCCATATACAAGACTTGAACAAATAATTCATCATTGAGAGAAAAGACACTCTGGATAAATTTCACCTCATATTGAGTTTGCATCCCTTTATCCTTGAAAGTATGAACTTCTTGTGTTCATCCCCCAAGCTCTTCTTGTCTTGAGATGGAGAACCTCATTGACTCCTACTACTTGTGAGCTTGCCTTTGTGGATGATTGAAGTGGTGAAGACCTAGTTGGAGGGACTTAGTTTCTCAGTTCCAATATGTGCCATTACAAAATTTTCTCACCTATGTACTTCTACTTATTACATTAATATAAATACTATTTTCTTGTCCAATTATATGTTGCAAATATTTTTATTGCTTTCCATGGGAATACTTGTTATTCATGTTAATGGATTATGCTAATTTATATGCTAAAATTCTATATAATTTCTACATGCTTGCGTATCTTGGATGTTTAGGACAAATTGCAGGTATAAATCTTTGGGTCATGAGCTCAGTTGTGGTGTTCTTCGAATGTCTGGAAGAGGTAGGCTTCTAGCCTTCCCTTGTTATCATTTTCATTTATCTAGCATACTTGATATTAGAATTTATTTACGGGTGTTTTTCTATCTATTGTGGTTTTCCCCTAGCCATAGAGATATTTTATTCATAACAAAATTGACAACTCCACTGAGGAAGATCTCCCTTTTGGGGTATTGGTTTTTTTTTCTCCTTTATTGCTCTTTGTTTTGATGATTTTTTGTGTCGCCTTTTTCTTGACATCCTATATTTTTCTTTGTATCTCATTTTCTTGGCCTAACCCTTTCCCAGGTAGTGTCTTCTTTGGAATACGTGGGTTTTCCCTCGACAGTCTTATACATATGAATTATGTTTATCTTTAGGGAACGTACATATGTTTATGTTCCCTGAATAGTCACATTAACTATCTTCTGAGTCCTTTTGGCTGAGTTTAGTGTTTGTTGGGTGAGTTTTGTTGGTTGTTGAGACTTATTGGGTCTCTGTCCTGACTATTGAGTGTCTACAGTGTGATAGGAAGTCACGTTATTGGTGAATCTTTTGGGTGAACTTATTTATTGTCATTTTTCTCATTTGTTGTCCTTGCATTCTGGTATGGGTAATCACTTATTGGTTTCCTTATTGGATTATATATTTGTGCTTATAGTAGGGTCTCCGTGAGAGGTTGATATTCAATACTTGCATTTTCATTTCATTATATTGAAAATACAAAAAAAATTGTTTCCTTTTTGCATTGTACTTATAACATTTTCACTTTTGGGTAATTTACATTCGCTTTGGCATGTTGGGAAAGATTGCAATTTATTGAAATTGTAGATATTGTCTCTTAAGAACAACATTTAGAAGCATACCATCTCTTTGAAAATCAAGATTAGTACTTAACAGTGTTTTTATATTTTCTTCTTTTATACATGTTGAGTCATTATACCATCATTTTGACGATCACACCTCTTGAGTAAGAAGAGGCCATTAAAATTAATGTTGAATAATTAAAATTGATTAGAAGCAATTTTATTTTTCAAGGTACACAAACAAGTGTAGGACCTAGGGCCTTGGAATAGGATTTTATGTGTAAACTTCTCCAAGGATATTAAACTCAATGTATATGTATGACCAAGGAGTGGTGAAACACATTTTGTAATTGGTGTCCTCATGAGGCTTTACTCACACTGGAGTTAAGCACGAGGTATCTTGAATTTGGTTGCAGAGATAGCCCTCTAATACCTTCCTAGCATCAGATATACTTCTAGGTTTCTATTCATATCTATGGGTTTCTCTAGTGCCTTCACCTCCTTGAGAGGTAATGCTTTCGATATTTAGTCTTTTCTACCCTGCCCATATGGTGGAATGGACCTTCTACTTCTCTCTTGAGCATTAGTTATACTATGGTGACTTTAGTTGCTTGAACTAGGTAGATACATAGGTTTCTTGTAGGGGTTATTCTGTAGGTACCCTAAGTTAGATAGGGATCGGACAATACACATATTTTATGCAGGATTTTATCTCTGGAGGAATCTCACCCACTACGTTGTGAATCCCACAAGGGTCTTTATAATTGATTATGTTACCTCCACTCTATTGTTCGAGAGTCTCATCCACTTCTTGTAAAGGCATACCTTCTTTAGTTCGGGAGGTCCCTTAAGACATTATATCATGTTTGTGCTCATTGGCCTTTAGCTTTATTTAGGAGTGTGATATTTGATTACTAGTTGGCCTTAGGAGTTTATATTGCATCATAGGTTGTGAGTCATCATGGAGCAAGACTAGCCTCCCCGACGGTCTCTTCATATTTTGAATCAACCACCACAGTTTAGTTCTTTACCGAATCCGCCTTCTAAAATGCGTAGAATTAATAACTATGGTACATATAGATCCACTCATAATTGTCCTAACATGAGTAATAAGTCAAATATGAATGTGTCAAGAATCCCTTTGACTCTAGAGTCCGTTGGGATTATTGGGGTCCCCTCAACTCCCTCATCATTAGTCATTTGCATCTCGGAGGCTCCCTCACCCAATCCTACCCAACCCATGGTCTCTGTTCAACCCATGTGAACAAATACTTTTGTATTCTCAAGTGGTACACTGAATCATAGTGCTCATTCAATTCCTTGGGCCTCTAATCCTTTCTCTTTTGGTATGTTAGACATGACTTCACACTTGTCATACTTCGTTTCATCGTCTCAGGTGAAGCCTAGTTTTGGGTCTAGGGGCATGACACCTCCTTATAGTCCATTTTCATTTGGTGGGGGTCATATCCCTCATCCAACGCCAACTTTAGGATTTTGGAACCCTCCTTCCTCTAGACACAATCCTAGCTACATTTTTCCAGGATTGAGTGCTCAAATGAGCGGTCCTTCCACTTCTTATATCTCATCCATTCATCCTTGTTTCTCGATGCATGTTCCTAAGAACACTTTTTTCATGGAAAACCTCCCTCTAAAATCTAGTGTTTCATCTGGGGGAGTTAGTTTTATATTATGGGAAACCCTCTGCATGGATTTCCTTCATCTAGGGGGAGCATATATCCTCAAATGAGTAATCCTTATCATGTCGCTTTCTCCTTGCAAGAGGCTTCCTCTATAATTATTCCCTTAAAACCCTTTATGAATCAATTGGGAGGAGGATACTATCCTACTAGGACATGCCATGGTGTATACCAGAACCCTTCTTGGCTTGCAATCTCTCAAAACCAGTCTTTCCCAAGAGCATCATCTCAGATGCCAGAACCTCATCTCCCTTTTCTGGCCACGTTAAATTTTCTATACTTGTCAAAATTGATGAATGAAACAGTGTGTCATGATCCATCATGGCTCTCCATCCCTACCAATATTCTCTCTGACATTCCAAAGTTTGAGGGAAAGACTGGTGAAGACCCAGGTGATCATGTCACTGCCTTTCACCTATGGTACTCATCTAACTCTCTTAATGATGATTCTATTCATTTGAGTCTATTTCAACTCACCCTTATAGGGATTGTCGTGAAGTGGTACATCGAGTTACCTGGGGGTGCCTATGGAACTTTCAATTAGATGGTCTTGGTTTTTATCAACCACTTCCAATTTTTTGTTCGTTACGATGTCGGAATGAAATTTTTATCATATTTTCTTCAAGATAAAGCCACCCACATCTTCGATCATATCCAAGAGTGGTGTAGACAAAAGAGGTTGATTAAATCTCACATTCCTCCATATTTTCAGTTGGAATGGCTCCTCAAGTCTTGATTGCCTTACATTTCAAAGGATGTTTCTACATCTAGAGTGACATCTAAGGAATAGGCCATCTTCAAATCCCAGCAGTTGGACCTTATATATTCTCAATATGGGATTCTTTATGAAATTATACCTAATGTGTCGCGGTTGAATTATGATCCTAGAAAATAGTATCGGCTGGATGTTGATGGCATCATAGGCTTCGCAAATGCTAAAAGTATAGACTTGGTGAGGAATTAGCTGAAAGATTTGTCTCTTAACCAATATTCGACATGAAAAGATATGGCTTCATCCTCAACCACCTAGTTGATGAATGTGCATTCTATATAATCATCAAACTCAAATGGTAACCAACAGCCTGGAGGGAATAAGAAGAAAATTCGAGGTAATAATCGCAAGGGTGGGAACAATAATAATAATAATAAATCCAAGGATGACAATAATAATGATAAATCTAATAATAATTTTGGTGAGAGAAAGAAATAAAAGAGGAAGGTGAAGTTTCCCTGTAAAATTTGTAAAGATGATCACCTTACCCACTTGTGCCCCAAAATCAAGGAATCCTTGAGGCTCATAGTGAAGAAGCCTACTGTGCTAACTAACATGTTTCCACATAACCAAAATATGACCTCGGGAGCTTCCAACACCAGAAATGTGTCGAGTGGGAGTCAAAACCCCTCGAATCATGATGGTGGCCAACTATGCATCAATATGGTTAAGTATGAGATTAGTGTAGCCACTGGATCTCATGATTATGGTTCTTCATAGCCTATTTTAGGTCCAGAGCCTCCTCCTTTGGAAACACCTTTGCATATTGATAAGCCTAAACCTCCACCTCGTATTCTGAAAGGATTCCTGAAGCACTCTGCCCAAAATCCTAATGCTAGAGCTGCCCAAAATTACTTTATTATTAGATATTTGGGCCCAATTGATGCAAACACGCTCCTCGAAACACGTCCTCTCTCATAGGATCTTCTTCTTCTCAGCCCGAAGAACTCTAAGGTTCTTCTATTTCCCTATCGGGAAATCTGCACCCCATAGATTCTCTTCTGCGCGATCCCTACTTCTCTATACTTATCGAAGGATCGGAACTCGTAGCTTCGCAAGTTCACTGTTGATCACTTGGTTCTTGATTCTCCGAGACCCGATGGCCAGTCAATCACTGACTTTCTCTCACTTTTTCGGGACTTCTGCACTATCGCAGTTTCGTCACTCGCAATATCACGCCCTTGATTCTCTGACTCTCGAGTCCCGAGGCCCCGAAACTCCAACACGCGTGCGAATGGACTATTCAATCGCTGCTTCACTCCATCATGCTTCAGAGTTCACAATATCGCAATTCTTGACGCGAGAGTTTCAACACTTTACCCTGCGAAATCTCGAACTAGTGCCACCTGTCCTCCACTTTTCCGAGTTGTTGTGGCCCACACTATCTACACAACCGTCAGGATATCACGATCCCCGTTACCAAATCTTCGACTCCTTTCTCGCGAAACCCCGATAGGCGATCTCATGATGGATCCAACGACCCTAACTAGCTTGGATCAATGGCTCGGCCCCTCCTGAGCTTTAAACCTTCGAACATTCTCGCCGTAACCTCCTCGCACCTCTGCAAGACTCAACGGCCCTCGTAACTTTGTGAAATCTGCTCAGAGGATTTTGACCATCCGTTCTTCCTTTTATGATTCTGTGAAACAACTACACTCCTCTCCACAAAACTCGTCATCCTACTCTCAGATTTGAAGCTTCTTCCTAATCTTTAAAGTGCAACTTTGACCACTGTCTTTCAACAACTTTAAGGCCTTATCACTCCAAAGCTTTCTCACGACTTTCAAGTCTCCGCAAGAAACTCTTTCATGCACTCCTTGCGGCAAATCTTCAACCACGACTAAGTGTTGAAGTCCTTCGACCCTGCGCACACCTGCAGCAACAGTCTCAATTCCCTTTGCTTAGAATCACAACTCTGAGTCTCAACTTGGCCTGCGCACCCCTTGCACGGCTCCTGTAACCCACTTTCACACTTGGGCGAATGAGAACAAAATATAACTATTTGAGCCTTCTGTCAACGCACTCCTTGTGAACAACTTCAACTGCACTCCTTGCAGGAATCCTTTCTCAAATAGAGAAAAAATTGAAACTCATTCTCTCACACTCTCAGACTTCAACTCATTCATGAAATCACATACACAGCACATAAAAGAAAATGAATGACAGGAAGTAAACATTCATGAGCATATCAACATCCAGACACAGAGAATAACACAAACCATGAATTTGAATCAAATCTTCCTCTATTAATTCAAATATCAGTACATGGGTGTTCTTTACACAGCTCTCTGCTTGCTCTTCCTGGATGATCTATCTTAGGCTCAGGCTCAGGCTAATGTTACAATGTACAATGAGGGTTTTTATATCTCGTTTCCCTCTTGCGCTCTAAATCTATCAAATCTAGAATTAAATATTCTATCTACTTTACATTAACTATCTTAAATGCCTCATCTACCTAAGGATGAGAGAAATCCTCTCAAGGTCCATTTACAATGTACAAGTGCACCTCATATTAATGGTTCATTTAATATTTGCGCAACAATTCCAAAGTGTTTCAAAATTTTTGTTGGCTTGTCCAGCTGTCTTCCACTTCCGCGCTGGCTCACTTGATGTGCTGGCGATTCTCCTGCATCACAAACCCCATGCGCAATGTCAGCTTTGGAGATGCTCCAAACGTGTCCTACATAGAGGAATTCCTTATTATCTTCTTTGGGAGCTCTAGACCTGTGTGGCTCAAAGGTTATCAATTTTGATGTCATGGATGCTAAGCCTCACTTACCTTACCATGTGGAATTTCAAATCCATGTGGAGTATATGAATGTTACCATCAAACGTACTGTAATCGATGAAGGTTCTACGACATTTGTGATGTCTTTGTCTTTTTGGAAAGACATTGGCTCTCCACTCCTTTCTCAATCCATGACCATGTAAACTACATTCGATGGCCATTCTTTTAGACCCCATGGAAGCCTTACTGCTTTCCCAGTCCATTTAGGTGGAAATACTGTGGAGGTCAAGGTCGAGGTGGTTGTTGTGTCTCTTGACTATGATATTTTACTAGGTCATAATTGGACTTATGTTATGACATCCATTGTGTCGTTAGTTTTCCACGTGTTATGCTTTCATCATGAAGGAAATATTGTGATGATCGACCAATTTTCCTTTGTGCATCCTAGTCTTACTATATCAATGGGGCGTTTAGTCCCCATTATCGATAATTCTCAAAAGGTAAATGAAAATATTGGTGTCAGAATGTACTCATCCTTGATGGGAAATTTTGATTTCACGACACCAATCACGTACATTAATGTCATATTCGGTGATTCTTCATCGTCGTTTAGGTATTTTCCTTTCCATACTTCATATTTAACTGACCCATGGACCCTACCTTCTCCGGCTATGTCGTATGAAGGTCATTCACACATCGATATGATGATGCCACTGTTTGTAATACAAGTTGTGTATCAGGTTATACAAGAAGCTATTGTCGACCCAGATCCTTCTTCCTCATAGACATATGAGGTGGATCCTATATTAGAGACCATATGGGTTGTACAATCATATTTTTCACACGAATTACTCAATGATACTTTACCATCATATGAAGCAATATTAGAGGCTATGTTTGGTCCTGATAGGCCTTGGGACAATGTGCATCATAGATCCTACTTTCTCCCTGATCTTGAGATGATTGAACAAGATGAGTTTAGGTGACCCCTGAGTGAGATGGTCGGTCATGTCATGGTTATGTTAGATACACATGGTATATATTGTGAGGGAAACATGGAGAACATTTCTCCTACCATCATGATCGACATCTCTCAAACCCCTAGTAAAATAAAAAACGTATACATCAGTGTCAATTGTTCACCTGAGGAAATTCATATCTACACCAATCTCTTCAAGGAGGTCTAAGATGTGTTTTCTTGGTCATATGAAGAGATGCCAGGGATCGACCCTAATATTGTCTAACATGAAATTAAAACCAATATGAATGCTAAACATGTTTGAAAATGACTTATAGCTCTAAATTCGAGGAAGGCCCCTACTATTAAGGCATATGTCAAGAAGTTTCTCAATGTTGTCTTCATCTACCCAATTCCCTTGACTGAATGGGTATCCAACCCCGTTTCTATAGATAAGAAGCAAGGAATCATCTGTGTATGTATGGATTTTAGGGACTTGAATAAATCCTTTCCTAAAGATAATTTCCCCACTCCCTTTATTGATCACATTAATGATGAGTGTGTGGGAAGAGAAGTCTTTTATTTTACGGATGGATTTTCAGGTTATAATCAAATTAAAATCAAACCTGAGGATCAACACAAGACGATGTTTATTTTTTCTTGGGGTACCTTTGCATACCATAAAATTCCTTTCAATATTAAAAATTCTAGAGAAACCTTTCAATGTTCCATGACCTTTGTGTTTCATGATCTTAAGCATATTTTTGAGGCTTATCTAGATGATCTCGTTGCTCATTCTTGCAAGAGAATAGATCATTTGACTCACCTTCGACTAGTATTTGAAAGATGTCGCTATTATCGCATTTGGTTGAAACATCACAAATGCATATTTTGGATTAGGTCTGGATTCCTTTTAGGATTCATAGTTTCTAAGCATGGGATCATGGTGGATCCTATGAAGGTTGAGTCAATACTTTGATTGCCTCCCCCGCACAATATTTGACAGCTTCAAGGTTTATAGGGGAAGTCTAATTTGATACGTCGTTTCATAGCTAATTATGCCAACATAACTAAGGGTTTCATGCATCTCTTGAAGAAGGATAATCCATCCATATGGGATGAGAGAGCCTAGGAATCCTTGGATGCTCTTAAGAAATCCCTAGTATCGACACCTCTGTTGAAGACCCCGGACTATAGTAGAGATTTCTACTTTAAATTGTTGCATATGAAGGGATGGTTGGTATGGTTCTTATTCAGGAAGATAAAATATCCACGAGAACGTTATATATTACCTTATCCAAAATCTAATTGGTCCTCAACTTAAATACACCCACGTAGAGAATCTAGCCTTAGAAATCGTACATGTTATTCATATATTATGTCAATATATATTACTCTACAAGACTACTGTGGTTTCTGATATCAATCCATTTCAATAATATCCTTACAAGGAGTATCATAGAGGGGAAATACAATAAATGGATTATTATTTTTCAATAATTCGATCTTAATTCTGCCTCGACGAAATCTAAGAAGTCGCTAGTTTTTGCAGAACTAATGTCAGACTTCCCTAGGATGGATGAGGATATTTTTCACAATGATTCATTCACGAATGAACATATCTTACTTATCACGTATCCAAACCCGTAGTATGGATATATTCTAATCTACCTTCAAACTTTGAATCTTCCCCAACATCTCTCGAGAGATGATCGACAATGTATACGTCATCAGGACAAGAACTACCTTATTATCGGTGACACGTTGTATCATCGAGGGGTAAATGTTATTTTGCATCATTTTTTGACTCAAAAAGAGGTTCAGGACGTTCTCAATAATTGTCACAGTGGGGCATGTGGTGGTCACTTATCTGGGCCTACGAAAATCGAAAAAGATACTAAGAGTTGGTTATTTTTGGCCATCAATTTTTAACGATTGCGTTGAAGCGGTCAAGAAGCGTCACTCTTGTCAGGTTTTCACTCATAAGATGCACTCGCAGATTTCCCCTCTCAACCTGGTAGTCACCGTTGGTCCCTTCACTAAGTGGGGGGTGGAATTCATGGACTACAACCCAGCCTCTGCTAGGGAGCACCATCATATTATTGTGGTCGTCGATTATTTTACTAAATGGGATGATGCCATTCCTACCGTTAAATTTGATGGTAAGACTACAACACTTTTTGTATTTAATCAGATTATAGATCAGTTCAGAATGCTGGAAGATTTTTTCATTGGTCATGGCAGCCACTTCCAGAATGAGATGATGAAAAAATTAACATCAAAATTGGGGTTTACACATGATCATTCTTCCCTCTATGTAAATGCACAAGTAGATGCCATGAATAAATATATGTTGGAACATGGGAAAACCCAAGGTTCAATGCTTCAACAATGCACCAAAAAAACCCTAACTACTGACCCTTTCGACAACACATGTGAAGAAGATGAAGTTTCACCCGAGGTAGAGGAAGGGGGGGTTGTAGGACTCAAGTGTCTACAACTAGGCTGGGACACAGATCTGTGATTACAACACTTAACAAAGCACTTAGCCAACAATATTCATTATTTCTTGAATCTAATTCACATCGCAGATAACACCCTTATTATAGATCAACACAGTAACAATAAAGATCAAGCCCTTAAAACCTCTTAGCACATAGCATTATTTCAGATCTCACATTCATTCACACCATTAAGCACTAAGCTACAACATCAAATGCATTAAATATACATAAAAAAAACAACACTAAGTAAATAACCACATAAACAACATCGCACAAAGCACATCAAGAAACAGGATATACGTGGTTCACCCCAGTGTGGGGCTACGTCCACCAACTTCTTCTTCTTCTTTATTAGTCTTCTATCTTCTTACATTCATTTGCTCCTATGCACAAGGCCACAGATCCCAACTCCATAGTGGACAGGTGATCTGCGCTCAGTGCACTAGATCCACCTTCCCCAAAATCAGGTCAAGGCATAGAGACAACTCCTCAATAGCACATAGTACTTACATACAGTGTCTGTGCACAAAGAAACTTACAAAAACTTGCACTTAGCTCTGCAAGCCCTTAACACATTCTTGCACAAAGCCAACCAGATCTAGTAGCTATGCACTAAGGCAATTAGAAGTCGTCTTTCTTGCATAGATTAGCTACTTATTTATATCATTAAAAAAAGGCCTAATCATGGGTAAACCCATGGGCTGACACCCTTAACCCGCTACATAAACCCTAAAACCCTTTGTTGGGTCCACAAGCCCACAAAATGAGTGAGATCCTACAATCTCAGCTCCGCCTGGGCACTCCATCTTCGACCAGTCTGTCGAAGTCCCAAAAATGGTCAAACATGACCAATGTTTCCTCAAAACTTGGTTAAGGGCCAACAGGCCCCCAACAATCATCTGTGAATCTTCCCGAGTCACTTAGATATAGGCAGTGCTACTTCAAAGGCATCAATATTCCTTGACTTTCTGCTTCACAAGAGCTTCCTGCTCAGTGAACTCATGAATCACTTGCTCTGTAACATGCCCTTCCAGGCGTTGTTCTACTATCGTGACCATATAGTCCAACTGTGAGCCTTGTCCTTCAATATCTTAAAAAATCATGTAGGCTTCGTCCTGTTGGCTATCGGAGGTCAATCCTGGATTTCTAGTAGGAGAAGAGCCCGACGCCCATTAGTTTAATGTCACGATTTGTTTTAAAGGGTGATCAGATGGAGGAAGACTCAAAACAGCGCAATCTCAACTTAAAAACCAGACCAGGCATGCATGAACGAGTGAGGTCTTGATAAACTCCAAACAGTGAGTCGTAGTAAAGGGTGAGCAGGTGGAAGACTTATGCGAGAAGAGTGAAAAGGTCTATAATAAACATCAGGTCCATCACAGACTGAAGAAGAATGTATTCAAACGTAAAACCCTTTTACATTCAAACACAAAGAACCAGAGAATACATAAATGCCATGACAAATCCTTTATCATAACACAAATGTAGCAATCCATGCGAATCCTTCGACTGTGAACACTCCGGCATGAGATGAAACAAAGCTAGAAAAAGAAGAATTGTTTGTCATAAACCAAGAAGTCTCAAACACAGAGGCATAACCAGGAAACCAGAATGTCGCTGAAACTTTACAATTGGGAGCTTAGCTCTACCATCGATAGATACAAAAATGGAAAAAATGCCTACATATACTCAAAACAACAATAGCAGCGGAACCAAGAAACTGCATTGAAAGCTTTGCGTCTGCATGGCTTCTGACACTTTGCAGCCGCAGTCTTTGACTAGTCGTGCAACTTGTGGCAGACGCGATAGATCTTCTGACAGTTACATCGGAGAATCGACGTGCCTTTAATTCATTATAGGACGTCCCCATTATGGTGGAGGCGATGTCTAACCACCACCAACCGCTTTAATAACTGCTTCTTGGGATTGAGAACAGCCCAGCCAACTCAGCACTTTGGGATCTGGATGACTTCTCGCGCTGCCACCTGGAATAACTGAATAGCTTGAGGAATAGGTATGGAGGCCAGCGTGGAGGAATGTTTGTGCCAGGTTATAAGGGCGCAAAAGGAGGATGACGAAAGGAAAGAACTTGCCTTTGGATGAAAGGCTGACGTTAGAGGGAAAAGGATACGTGGCGAATGATAAATGGATGATGAGAGGAGGGAAAGGCTATC
>JASDQU010682501.1:93375-116082 GCA_032191745.1 Picea mariana | reverse complement strand
AAAAAGTAGAATAAAAAAAGAAAATGAATGTAAACCTAATGCAGATGTATATGAGGATGGCCTTGATGAGGCACAACTCAGGTTGGTTTGTGTGCGTTGAGTATTTTGGAGAATGCAAATGATTCTGATTCAGATAATGATATTGTCATGGTTGTTCTATATTCCTTCGTGCAGTAGCTGGATGCAGAGAGTAGTGGGGCATTGCCTTGAGCTGTGATGCTCATTTGTCACTTGACCTGTTCTGAGATCACTCTGTTAAGATTTTGATCTATATACCTTCTGAACTTTCTAAATATAATGAGAAATACAACGGTGATAGATGATTTCTGAGTCATGATTATTATGATATCTTATGTTACATTATTACATGTATCATTTGTGATTTATTATGTTACGTGTAACGCTGTATGTTATTGGTACATTGTTATGTATAAGATTTGGTACATTGTTTCAGTTTTCATATATTTTGTTTCTATTTTTTTAGTATTTTGAGTGGGCCCCCCTATGTTGGAGACCCAGATGTTCTCTTTTGAGGTTCCTTAGACCTTGGACTCTGGAGGTATTTCCACACGTTTCTTAGATGCGTTCCCCTGCTCCCGCATCCCTATCTCTGGGAAATATGGTGGAACATTGATAAAATTTGTATTCTTATTCTTGTAATGTTTCATTATTGAATCAGCGATCATAGTCAGTTTATGATATTATTGTGCCAAAAAGAAGGGTCAATGAAGTCAATTTAGGCGTAGTTTGTGAGAAAAATCAAGAAAAAGCAATTAAAACGTTATAAAACTGATATAAACAATCAGAAAGGCCATGACTACATTCAAGACAAAATTTCTATTGTAGGAGAAAGTTAGAAACTAGAGGTAAATCTGGAAAAAATTGAGTCCAAAATCTTAACTTTTAGATTAAGCCATACTTTGATGAGTGTTGGTCAACATGAGTCATTGTTGGTTAAGCTGGTCAAATGACTCTATTGACAATTGGCAAAAAGTTAGTTCCTTTGATGAGTAGATGGTCGGGATCTACATAGCTTTGCCTATTGTGAGTTTAGTATCCAAATCGAGAGAAAATAGAGGGTCAAGGGATCTTGTTGGAACATAACAACTTGTACTTTGTACATTTTATTGTTGTTGAAAAATACTGCTTAGGTTATACAAAAAATGTACAAAAGGAGAGCAATATATCCAAGAGCAAGGAAGACTGTACAATCAAACTTTTCTCAGTGCCACTAAGAGTAAAATCAAATCAGATTAAGCAGAAGCATTTTGCTTCCTGGTATCCATAATCAACAAGTAACTCAGGCAAGCAATTGAGAGCATACCTCTCTCGCCAGGATTCAAGGAAGAAATAGATAGAGTTTACACCATTCTCAAAAATACTTTTGCAGTGAATTATCCAAAGGATAAACAATGTTGAAACTCTTATGCAATTCCATTGGTCCAAGAAGATAGATAAGACCAACTGTTTTGAATCTGTCAAGCCCGAGCTACCCTTGTCTGTAGAAAGGATAAACACATGCCAAGGGACCCTAGGCAAGCCCCTTTCACTTCCGTTCTTGGTCCATAAAAAGGACCTGAAGATTTTCTCCAATTTGCCAAATTGGGTATGGTTAGGGAGACAACAAAAACATAGTAAATATGGGATGCCTGAAGAATTCTGGAAACAAATGTCAACTTACAAGCAAAGGGGAGATCTTTGTATTGCCAATATTGAAGCTTCCATTGCAGCCTTTGTAAATACTAAACACCAATCCCACTTACTAGCAGAGGAGAGATCAACACCAAAATAAATCCCCAGATATCTGATAATCACTCTAGGGAGGGTGAAATTCTAGGCTCTATGAATCCAAGCAGGATGATCCTAAAGTCCAATGAGCCAAAATGTTGACTTGTAGTCACTCACTGCAGCACTCCAAGCAGAATAAAAAATATCAAGGCAATTTCTGATAGAATCAACCGATTCCTTATGAGACCTGACAAAGATAAGAGAGTCATTAGCAAAATGGTTATTAACCATCTCATAACTTCCTAAAAGAAAAATACTCCCAATCTGCCCCTGTATCTTGGCTGCTTGAAAAAGATAAGCTAAGGCATCAACTGCTAAAACATATAGGTAAGGAGAGAATGTTCAACCTTGCCTGATGAATCAGTGAAGATTGTTCCTATCATAAAAGAGCCATTTACCGAAACAAAAGCTACAGCATGCAAACAGAGAGTATTAACCGTATCCACACAATCAGCACTGAAACCAAGACAATGCAACATTTCAGTGATGAAACTCCAATCAATCCTATCACATTCTTAATCATAATCAATTTTGAGGAATATGGATCTTTGTTGAGTCTCCCTGTTTCATTCCATAGGGTCCCAAATAAAAATCACCTTGTCTAAAATAAAGATTCCCTTAACAAAGCCACTCTGCTCCTGTTTAACAATGTGTACAACAATTTTTCGAAACCACATAACCATTGCTTTGGCTAGGATTTTATAAGAGACACTGAGTAACAATATAAGATGCCACACACTATTAGAATGTTTGAAGACATTTTTCGGTATGAGTTTAATCAAGCCTTGGTTCAAGAATTCTGACAATTTCTCTTGGGAAAAAGTCTCCTTAGCCATTTGATACAATTCTTCACCCATAATCTCCCAGATTATTTTAAAAAATTCACAAGGCATGCCATCAAGACCGTGAGATTTGCCATTTTTTTATCTAGTGAAGGGCAACACGAAGTTCATCTGTCATTATCTCAACATTCAAATTATCTCTTCCCATAAGGGAGACCTTATTGGGAATAACTTTATAACATTGGTTCTTGGCATCAACTACTTTGTCAGATAAAGCATAGGGAGAAAAAATGTTTTGAAACTGCAGCCCAAACATATTCTTTATTTGAGATAAATTTCCTCCAAAGAGCCATTGGGTTTCTGAAGTCCATGAACATGTTTGAGGCATTTTTCTTCTTTAGGAAATCAAAATAATACTTTGAGGTCTCATYGCCCTCTTGAGTCCACTGTAGGCTAGAACACACTGTAGCTCCTCTAGCTGCATATTCTTTCCTTCTAATGAAATGTTTCAGCCTCTTTATGCAGGGAAGAATTATAAATATCTTCTTCAAGATAAATCTTCACCTCATATAACCTTTTCCTTGCAGCTTRAGGTCCCATTTTCTTGTATGGGTCACCATTCCTCACCAGCCTTTAATGAATTTAACATATCTGTGGATGGCAAATTCCCACCATGAAAGCCATTCTCTTTTTTCTTGAGGTTTGGGGGAAATATTCCAAACTCTATGGACCATGATATGTAAATCCTCAGAATCTAAATGCGAGATCTGAAGCTTGAAACAAGATAATGTCAGATCATCCTTTCTGGCCAAAAGAAACTATGGAACATATGGGCTCAGTGATCTGAGCCATTTGCATTGATCAAAACATCTACAGGTTGGAGATTCCCTGCAAAAGTGAGCCCTTCTCTAGGGACATAGAATCTATCCAAACGTGCCTGCACATATTCTCTGTAGTACCTTAAATTAGACCTAGTGAACCGACCCCTATAATCCAAATCTCTCTTCTAGACATGAAAATCCAGCAAGGGAAGAACCTTGATTCATGTCCTTTTAAAGATGTGATTAAACAACCTCCTGGGAACCAACTTGCAATGTTGATAGACTTTGATCTCTCTTCTAGTCATGAAAATCCAGAAAGGGGTAAGCCTTGATTCATGTCCTCATTAAGATGTGACTAAACAACCTCGTGGGTACCAACTTGCAATGGTGGTAGACATTGTAACTGATAATAGATGAATGAAACTCCTGAATGAATTTGTTTCTTTTGTCTGGGATCGTGAGAGGGATGACTATTCCTACCCTGAAGATGCAGGTAAGAACCATTTGTGAAGGATGTTAAGCCAGATGTCTTTCTCCAAAATGTCAAATCTGCAAGTTTTGAATTAAGGTGCTGGATGGATTATTGTTGGAATGGTCCTTTTTGGTCAACAAATCACCATCAAGGAGGACAAAGGGTGGTCTTTTTCCTATCTGATTCTGTGCACAGTTATGTTGTAGCACACATCTTGGATACCTCTAGTCAGTGTGTTTGGGTGATTACTTTGCCTAAGGACAAAATAGTAGACCCTTGCTCCATCTCTGCCCCAAATTTTTCACAGGAGAGAATGGTTCTTTGGTAATGACTTGCCTTTTCACTTCCAAATGCAGATTGGATTAGTGGTGACTTTTATATGGTGGAATGGACTGGAGATTGTGAAGTGAAAATGTCTCCTCCATTGCAGGTAGAACAAAACAAGCATGGAGTAGGTGTTAGGCAACTTTGCAACTTGTGCTTTGTACTTATTTGTTGCCATACAAATTTGTATGAATTCTTATACTCAACATTGTAGTAGACTTTCTTGAGGACCTTATTCATGCATTTGAGATTATATTCACCTTCTAAAGCTTTTTGGAGAGAAGAAGACTACATTAAAGCAGCTCAACTTAATGCTAGAGGTTGTACAATGTATAGTCTTGTTGTAGAGCACTTAATGCTGGTTGCAAGTGGGTGAAGTTGCTTATCTTACTGCTATCATGATTTCAAGCTTGGATTATGTACATACCTTGCCAACACTGAGAGATTTTTAAATGCAAAATATTTAAAAAATATTCTTTATTTGTAAGTATGGTAAACCTTTGTTATAAACATTCTCATCTTGCATTAATGACAATCTTTAGATTTGTACTTGTCTATTTTTTGGAGGAAGATACTTGAATGCATGCATTAGGGTTGTGGCTTTTGGGAATATGTAGGATGGCTTATGGTGAAATTTGATCGTAAATGTTGATTTTATGCTTTAACTACCCTATTAAAGTTTGTATACACAGAAGTATGRCCAAGCTATGTTGTGATCCTTTTTACATGATGATTGTACCTGAATCTGTTACGACTCTGCATAATACAATTAATGAGGAATATGAAATAGCAAAATTCATATTATTTATTCTGCAATAGTCCACCATTGTAACCCAGATTATGGCCAGAACAGAAGCTGATGTTTATGCCGATGGGGATGATTTAGGTCTTTGCCTTTGAATGCTTAGGTTTTGGTTTAAATTGCAAAGGAGAGGATGTTTTTTCTGACAAATTTTATATTTGCAATCTGCGTTGTATATTCTACAAGTCACCAATATTACACAGATTTTGGTTTAGATTTTTGAATTTGTGAGGCTTAGGCCTCGAACACGCACGCTGCACTTGTTAGGTGCTCGTGTTATAACATGACATGGGGGATATTCACCAGTTAAAGGTCCATAGCCTGGTTCTTGTCAGTCATAGTGCTCTAGGAAATACTCCAAATCATAACAAACACTCACTAGTGCTTTAAGGATGCACCACTATCGCATTCTGCTAGGAGTGAACACTAAAACACCATTAGTCATGTGTGCTTTGAGAGAGGCAGGACCTACACATGTTGGTGTCAGTGCAAATCCTACTATAAAATAGGAGCAGATGTGAGCCCTTATTATCAGGGCATCATTTTACAAGCTATTGCTCAGTTATCTCGTCGTTTACTCTTTATTTGGATGCTCCCTATCTTTGATACATGCAATTGCTAGTTTTTCATTTTGGAGTAGATTGCTATCATAACATGCACATATTCTTGATATTGTTACTTATCTTTTATAATATGGTCGTGTTTGTATATTAATTCTTATAATGGTTACAATACCATGGTAACCTCAGATGTGTAAGTTTTGCTTCAAACAGAGAGGGACCGTTGCTGGTGGTTGCATCTGGTCGGGACACAATTTCAATGGCGAGTGCAATAAAAAGACTTGCTCCCCAAAATACATTTGTAATACAGGTACAGAGAGAAAAATCATTCCTTTCATAAGGTTATGCTGCTTGCTTTGTTCTCCATTGCCTGTTTGTGGATGCTAATTGATTCTGATATATGAGTTTATCAGATCCAAGAGAAGCTTGCAAGATAGTAATAGAACAGGTTAAACTTACTTGCACTGAGATATTAATATCTGGCTGGCTGGCTTGTTTATCTTATATTTTCTCCTGTCATGAAATTTCATGTTCACTTCATGAAGCTTGACATTCTAGTGCAGTTTTGAGTGCTTTGTGTGTTTAGGCTGTTAATTATTGCTGCTTCGGCTTAATGATGTGAGGCCCTTCTTGAGTTGATGTTTCCAATTCTGTAGTGAATCGTATAGTTCAAGATATGAACAGTGGAACATACTAAGACATCTCGTCCAAACTCTACCTCATGGAGGCAATTATCAGACCCACAGTTCTATATGGCTTCGAGATCTGGGGGTTGAGCTTGTTATAGATGGACTAGGCTAGGTTGGAGGGGGTCCAGACCCTACTTCTCAGGCGTATCATCCACTGGAAACGGACGGTTCCACAGCCCATTAATCAGGCAGAGTTTGGTTCCACCCATTCTACCTTGAGGTCATTTTCTGCCTGGTCTCTTTCCTTTGTAGAGTTAGATCTTTCAGAGACACTACTATAGGAAGAGAGCGGTACCCCTACATCGCTCTTTGCTCTTTGGAGGCTCTTGCTTCAGATACCCCCTCAGGTCGTGCACGTGGTTGGTTCTCAGAGGTGTCTCGACTTCTCCAGTCGATGACTATCTCCCCAGAGTGCATTCCCCCGTTCAATTTCTCCCTTGATACACTATGTCATCTCTTGCCGACTAAGCATGTATTGAATCATGCTATTAGAGAGGACATCTACAGACTATATATTTAGGTCACTTGGACATTGCCTCTGATGAGCCTGGGCTCGAAGATGTCCTTCTATCTAGAGAATTTTTTGGAGTTGCAAGATGGAATCGTCGTCTGCCCCCCTTATACATGCAGGCATTGGATGCACTCACTTAGGATCCTTTTGGGTCAACTCCGGGTTGGATCTCATGGACTCCAGATCGAGACAACCACATACCATGGTCTGATAGGACCTGCCAAATGTGCCATTTACAGGAGCCGGAGANACAGCCCATTAATCAGGCAGAGTTTGGTTCCACCCATTCTGCCTTGAGGTCATTTTCTGCCTGGTCTCTTTCCTTCGTAGAGTTAGATCTTTCAGAGACACTACTATAGGAAGAGAGCGGTACCCCTACATCGCTCTTTGCTCTTTGGAGGCTCTTGCTTCAAATACCCCCTTAGGTCGTGCACGTGGTTGGTTCTCAGAGGTGTCTCGACTTCTCCAGTCGATGACTATCTCCCCAGAGTGCATTCCCCCATTCAATTTCTCCATTGATACACTATGTCATCTCTTGCCGACTAAGCATGTATTGAATCATGCTATTAGAGAGGACATCTACAGACTATATATTTAGGTCACTTGGACATTGCCTCTGATGAGCCTGGGCTTGAAGATGTCCTTCTATCTAGAGAATTTTTTGGAGTTGCAAGATGGAATCGTCGTCTGCCCCCCTTATACATGCAGGCATTGGATGCACTCACTTAGGATCATTTTGGGTCAACTCCGGGTTGGATCTCATGGACTCCAGATCGAGACAACCACATACCATGGTCTGATAGGACCTGCCAAATGTGCCATTTACAGGAGCCGGAGATAGAGGTGCACCTCATCTTTAGGTGCCCCATATACTATGAGATCAGAGGGCGCTACCATTGCCTATATAGGGACTCATGGGGCTCACTCTCTACTTTCTTCCGTTACCAGGACCAAAGATGCCTAGCCCTCTTCATCAGGGAAATCTTCAGCTATAGATCTCCGTTCCTGTAGGCCCCGCCCCACCCTGGGATGACCAAGACGATCACCTCATACTTTCATGCTGACACATCAGATCGGAGTAACAAGCGACAAACTGAGTCCCAAAGTGAACTGGATAGTAGATTGGTGAGACCTCGTGTCTCTCCTCAGCCTCCCTCGTTATCATTGAGACCGGTTCAGAGGTGTCGAACGATACATCAATCCATACATCCTCATAGAGCTAGAGGGATGAGTTCCAGATAGGGTTCAGAGCCGGGAGCCTCTCGTCCGCTAGACCACCTCCCAGTCTCAGATAGGCTCTCAAAGATCTATTTAGAGTTTTTTTTTTTTCAGCCTCCGATGTTAGGAGTATCCCTTGCTCCCACATCCCCCAAAATCATATAGCCAGACACCTTGATAGTCCCCGAGGACACCAACAACGATCTAGTGCCCAGTTCGCCCCCCTCGCCATTGGCCATTTGACCCGGGAGACTTTGACAGCTGTATCATGATAGCTCTCTCTCACTCTCTCTCTTGATAGACTTTTGAGTTGGGCATACTCACTCTTATTTGGGATCATTGTACCTTTGTCATGGTTATATATTTTTTGAGGCAACGCTACTTTAGGTTTCTTTCTTAATGTTATTTTCGGCATTATCAAGGAGTTGTGATTGTACTCCCACATTGTATTCATACTTGTAGCTTTCAGTCCCATTGACCTACTTTTGTGGTCATTTGTTGGACATTAATAAAATTATCTTATCTTATCTGATGGAGTTGTATCTTGTTCATTGTACTGATTTATATTGAGTTCCAAGAGAATCTCTGCCTAAGTGGTGAAAGATTATACCATTATAGCTAAGAATTAAAACAACCTACAGAAAACAGAAAATGATTTGAGTTTATAGCATGGTTTCATTTGCAAGTTCCTTACTACTTTTGGAGCAGGGAAAAATCCAAAGAAACAATTTAAATTTAAATCTGAAATGACATATCTAGTATACATCTTTAAGGTCCCACGTTCTTCAATCAAATGGGACAAAAGTCCAAACTCAAAGAAACACTGCAAGGAAAAATTCCTAAGAAACATTCTACAATAATTACTAAACTTTAAACCCAAAGTAGAAAGGAAAAGGAATTAGGGAGATATGAAAGAGGGAAAATTTAGAGTCTTGGCCAAGAAAGCAAAATCAAGAGTTCATGGATAGTTCATGCAATTTTAAATTACTTCAATCAGTATTGCTTGCTTCATTTTATTGTTCACAACAAATCATTCATTTGTTTTGTAGCTTTTTTCCTCTTTCATTTCATTTAASATATTGTGAAAACCAACGTCTTTTGGGATTCAAAGAGTCACATACGTGTATGGCTCTTGACTATCATACAAGATGAAATAAAATCAATTCTAATTTTTAGTACAACTTAGAAACTGTTCTGTTTTATGGCGATAACTACACCTATTTTRAATTAAAGAGGTGATTCAAGTTACCTCACAATTCCTTCCACTGGCTACTATACTAGGAAAATGTTGGAGTGCYGGATTTCTATCTACTCCTTTTTTTTCTCTTAATACTCGATAAAGCATTTGTCTTTTGAACTCATATTATGGCAATAAGAAGTTTGTGATCATACATAGGTAGTAAAAATAAGCATCCCAGGACTTGTAAATTATCTATTTATCAGCTTGGAATATCACCATCAGGTTGGTCTCCAATATTAGAATTCAATATAGCACAAATTAAATGGTCTATTCGCTATGGTTAGCCCACTAGATTGGTCTTATTGTAGAAGTTAAATTATAATGCTAGTATTTTATTTGTCATAGAATATTCTAAAATTTGACCATGGTCTAATTATTATAAACACTTCAACACTAAATATCAATTTTATGCACTTCCGTTGTACTCAAATGTAAGTGATAAGTACAATTAATCTAATATACACATTCATACTCATGATAGGGCACCCTATTATGTCTTATATTTTGGGTAATCATACCATATCATTTATGGAGATGATTTTCTTCTTAGTAAATAGAGGCAAAGACTTAATCTATAGATCTTTAGGTTCTTATGGTGTCCTTGTGCTAGAATAAACTGTACTTCAACAATAACCATGTATTTTATGCAACTCTACAACTTTTCATTTTTCTAGGTAACTGACATGTATGGAGATCATACTACTACAATATCTTTATCATTCGTCCTAGCTGGAATAGATACAATAAACTATGGAGTGCTAATATGATAGAGGCATTGCCTACTTGCACATTAAGTTTATCCAATCGATTTCCACCTCTTTATCTTGTTCTTGGAGATATGAGGAAATCCTCTTTAACCATTTTGTTGGACTGATTTTCCATACTTCATTGCAAACATCATAGAAAATTCTAGTGATAAACTTATAGTGGTCACATTTCATGTTTAATCAAAGACAATATCGATATCTCATATATTTAGCCTTATCATCGAGCCCTGAAAGGATCTTATAGGAAATGCCTATTATTGTATGCTTGATCTCCATGTCTCAGTGTAGATGATCATAACACATAATCTATCTCATCCATAAGCCTAATGGATCTTACAAGCTGTCAACTTTTGGGATTACTTTGAAAGTGTTTACACCATGCTTGGGGGTGCTTCATGTGATGTGAAGTGCATGATATATGGATGACCCTTGGATATGCCATGATGGACATACACATGTGTGGTGTCTTTCTCATTGATTGCTAGACCTCATCTTGGTGCTTATGCGGATTTCTTCCTTGGAGTGTTAGAGACATATGAAGCTTGGTGATTTCTTCATGATGGTGACATGGAGGTTTGTTGCTTGCTTGGGAGGATGACTTGTTTTGGAGGAGTGTTGGGCATAATGGAGGAGGGCATTGAGCCCTAAATGGCATGGGCACACCTGGTTGAATGCATGAAGGCTTGTGATTGACTTGAGGATTCTTGGGTTGAGGGAGTGATTATGTAGGTGGGGTGCACTCGGAAGAGCACATCACCTAGGAGGATTGTTGGAGTTGTGGGGGTTTGTGAGGTGGAGTGTTGTACCACCTTGAGGAGCATTCATGCTTTAGAGGCTTGCTTGTTGGGCATCTTCACCTTGGAACTTGACATGTGTCACTTGTAGAGGAAGCACTTCACATGTGGGCCTATCTTCTTGTGGATAGGTTGCTTGTAGTGCATTAGGACCGCTATTATATTTTTGGCCTCCTTTACCTCATATAAATAGAGGAAGGAGAGAGTCATCTTTCATCACGACCATTTGCACTCACTCATTTCATTTGTCTTAGAAAGTTGTCTTGTAAGGTACAAGACACTAGGGTTCACGAGGAAATCCTAGGAGAAGATAAGACAAAGAGAGATGTTGGAGACGATACTTGATTTGTGGATTCATTCTCACTCACTCATATTAGAGAGTGAGGAGCAAAGCCCACTAGTCTCTCTCTCTCATATTCTCATCATTGTGTTACCACTGTTTGTCTTGGAGAACTTCAAGGGTAATTCTAGAACCAGGGTTTCACCATAAGGAGACAATGAAGCTAGGGTTTGTGATAAATCCTAGAGGGTAAAAGAAACATTGTTCTTGTAGTGCTTGTGAGAGAAGAAGACTAGGGTTTTGGAAACCCCAATGCTACTTGTTATGCTTGGTGAAGAGGAGAGAAGCAAATGCCTTGCACACTTGTGAGATGCAAGTGTAGGAGCCAAGGAGGATATTTTGAAGAAGAAATCAGTTTTGGTTAGAAGTGATTCCTAGCTAGGAGGAATTGGTGGCTAGGGTCTTCATGGTTTCCCTAGCTAGGGTTTGAAACTTTGAAGAGCTTAAAATTGTACCAGCTTGTGATAAGCTATATGTACATGTACTTCATCTCTTATATATTAATGAAGTGTTTCAGCTGTCCAATTATCGTGTACTTGCAGATTTGATTTTTAGCTTGTGTTGCCTTCTTGATTGGATAATTTCTAGCGCTTGTTGTTCATGTTGATTTGACATAACATAGGGATGAAATTGTTAAGTGATTTAAAATGTCTTGAAGACAAAGGGGGCAGATTTACTGCTGTAATAAAATTATACCAAATATGTTATATGCATGAAAAAGTGTGCCCTAAGGGCTATAACTTCTTGTCATTGAAGTACACTTGTTTGGTATCTTTTCTTTTGAGTCGCCTAGTGATTTGGACCAAAGTGAAGTGAAGCATTTGCTGCTGTTTGCCGCTGTAATTAAATATTTCAGATCACCCCTGAGGCTGAGAGCTCTGATGGATTAGATCTGGGAAAATTCTAGTGAGGTGAAATTTCTGAATTTGCATTTAAAGGCCTAGGTCAGAAATTTTGACCCAAGCCATGATGATTGAAAAACTAGTAACAAGTACATCTTGGTTACTCCTAAGATTGAAGTCTGTTTTTCCTATGGAGAATTCATAGCGCTTCCCAATTATGTCCGAGAAGCATACTTTTTCTTTGACAGAATTTTTTACTTCTTCATAAATAGAATTTCCCATTTCTAGGAGCATCATGTATAGGACTGTTAATGTTCGTATAGAGCAAAACACTCCCAAAAAACCACTGCGCTTACAATTCATATCTATCCAATGGAAGACTAAAAAATATTGAAATAGATAGCCAGATTACACACACTAGAAACCATTCAAGTCTTCACGGAATGACTTATTTTTGAGATTCCATGAATGGAGATTCATGTAATTTGAGGAGCAGCCATTGTCCTTTCTTTTTTGATTTCAATCCATCCTTTATCTTCCAAAGCCAACTCCTCCAGTGGATCCCTCAAACAAGACATTCCCCGTAGAGGGCTAATGGTTCTTGGCCTTCAGTTCTTCGTTGCACTTGCGTTATCTCACCATCACTTTGTTTCACTTCTTCATACTGTTAGAACTTAGGTTTTGGATTCTTCTCAGGATAGGATAGATTTGCTTATATCATGATTTTCCAACTGTTGCTTTAGCACTCCCACTTTGTATTCTCACAGATGTACTTAGCAGTCCCATTGACCTATTTGTGGTTGTTTGTTGGACATTAATAATATTATCTTATCTAACAAATTCAATTGCTCTTCATCATTCAAATTGACAGAAGGGGCTAGATCCCTTCCCTTCCAAATTCTCCCCTATCTGTTGTGCTTGTGAGGAGACTAATGGCTACATGGAGGATAGATCCTCCATCACATGATATGATGCCTTTCCCTTAACAGTATCAACTATTGATTCAGGGGGTTCGAGATCAACATGATCTAGGAATGGATGCACCTAATGAGAGTTTTTCCACCAAGTGGGCTTTTATTTTCTAAGTTTCTTCACTTGAGAAGTCGTTTGGGAGTCAACTTTGCCTATGGGAAAGAGGTGGGATCAACATGATCTAGGAGTGGATACACCTAATGATGATTAGTCTTAGAGTCTTTTCACCAAGTGGACTTTCAATATCTAAGTTTCTTCACATGAGAAGTCATTTTGGAGTCAACTTTACCCTTTGGGCATGAGGAAACTAGATGGTTATGCTCAAAATAAACCCTGCAGGGAAAGTTAATGTATTCATAATCCAAAACTTGGGACTAGCTACAACCATTATAATCTAAAATAATTTTTTTTTTCTGGAAGACCCTTGCTCAGATCAACTTCAATGCAAATTTGAATAGACGTAGATGTTGCCATTGCCTTGTTTTTGAAGCTAGAGCAACAAACATACCTAGAGGGTTTCCAATGGCCTTGTGGGAGTTGGCATTCCAATATTCAAGGGGCATGCTAGGTAACCTCAACAATATTATGTAATTGACAATAGTTCATATACACAAAAATAACCAACATATGAATGAAAGATAGTTGAAATCCATAAAGGATAATAATTATATAATTAATAATGAATTGATGGTTGATGATTTCAATGAGCCTTGTGACGATATACTTGTATGCATTGACTAGTCATGAGGTGAATGGTTGTGTCCCTTAGGTTATGTCCTTTAGCCTACTTTTATTTTTATTATTATTACTTTATCATTATTATTATATTTATATTCATTACATTGACTCTCCCTTAAAAGTGCTTTGTCATCAAAGCATTTAATGTAAAAATCTGATCTTTTTTCTGACTTGCAATACCTTCTCATGATTCTCCACTTGAAGTTGTGAGGGTTGAAGACATGAGACAATATGATCTTCGAAGCACTAGCAGAATTCTCAAATTGTGGAAGGGTCAGACCAACCTATTTTGGTACTCCGTGGAATTGTGCTTTTATAGGGTCCTTGGATAGAATTTTTTGCATTGTGATTCCCAAGATGACTTCTATTTTGAGACCTAGTTGCACTGGAATTAATATTCTTCGGATAGTAGTTTGAATATTATCTTTGTTCTGAACGATGTTGATATGTTGATTAGTTAAAGTGTCGACATTTGTGATCATGATGTTGATAAGGTGTCCTTGTAACATAATTTTTCCTTATCATACTTCTAGTGTTTTCTTGATTCGCTTTTGGTATTATGTCTTCTTCATACACTTGTGTTGATTTGTTGATCATTGGATTTTTCTTAGTAGAGGCACTTGGATTTTCCATCTCTTGTGCTTCGATGTTTGAAGATATCCCTCTTTCCACTAGATTGGTCATTGTCTCCTTTTAAGTTGCTTTAGATTTTCCTGTTGTGACTTCTTTTCATATTTTAACTTCTCAATTTGTGCGATCAAGCTTTGAATGTGATTTCTAAGACGAGAAATTTCTTCATCTTTGTTAGCGACAACCTTGTCCAGAAGATCTTGCATTTTTTGTAATGACTTGTGATTATTTAGTAGGATTACATTTGATACATATTTCAAGTCTTCAAATGAGGGAATTTGTGAGCATGAATTCATTGTAAAGTTCTGCAATGTTATATACTTCTTTTTATAGGAGAATGTCAAAAAATTATTCATCATGTTTAAAATCAAGGACCCTTGTGTTTCCATCTAGATTGAACTTATTCCTTTGTTTAATTTTGCTGGTGATTTTTATTTGAAACCTTTGGAGATATGTCTTCTTATAACTTAGATCTACCTTTTAGATTTTCTTAATAATTCTTTAATAACTTAGCAAAATAAATGTAACCAGATCTACCTTTTAAATTTTCTTAATAATTCTTGAATAACTTAGTGGAATAAATGTAACTAGATGTACCTTTCAAATTTTCTTAATAATTCTTTAATAATTTAGTTTTTTGTTTGGGTAATTATTCGATTTAACCTTTACGGTAGGGGCTCTTGCAACTTTCTTTGTTTATTAAAACAAAAAATGCAAAAACGTGGGTTTTTGATGATTGATTCAGAGTTCACTTACTCATACCCCTTTGTAACTTGAATGATTTCGTGGTTTAAAACAATGGTGGTGATTCAAAATCACCTTTGACGGTGGCACGACTTCCTATGAATCAACGGAATATCAATTACATCACAATCGACAATAGAGAATAATTTGGTGGCCTAAGTGGGTGAACACATGGCATCTTCAACAAGCAATTCATTGTAGTTTTATTTCGCTAGATGTTGTAGCTACGTTGGATATCAAATACTACATCGATATACTTAGTTCGATAATTGTAGTGAGACACGATGGGCTAGAAAGGGGGATATGATAATTTCTTCTAGTTGCTTACTCAACATGCAGAGGTAGAGAGGAAGGCGACGTTCAGTTGATGGTGCCGACAAAAATCAATACAGGGAAAATCTCGTTTAATAATTCCTACTCTCGATTGTTGACCCAAGCTTGGCGACTATTGTTTAAGTGATGGAAACTGTTACCTACTCCTTTGTTGTACTGTTAAGGGAATTGATTTGCGTATTTCGTTTATTCGTGCGTTCAACTTCTCATGGTGGCACATTATCTTATGGAAGCACGACAAGGGCTCAACTATTAGACGATTAATTTTTTTAAATGGAGACTGTTGCAGTGGAAGGGTGTTCAATAGATTTCTCTGGGAGTTGACAACTACTGTTATGGTCTTGGATGGTTTCCAAAGGTTTACAAGAATAATTTGACCTCCCCAACTATTTAGTACTTGATGATGCTGGCATACAAATCTATAGAGGGGTCCCCATAGGGCCCATTATGAATAGCATACGATGAAGAGGTTGGAGGGAAGTAACAGACTGCAATGTAAATGTCCTTGAGGAGAAAAGAAACACCCCTAACTTGGACCCACATAAACCTAGCAAACTCATCCGCAACCACCAAAGATATCCTTCTTTGGAGGGAGTCCCTAGCGAAGCAAGAAACTCCAACTGACCCTTTGACACCCCTCGAGCTCCTCGTCTCCTGTTTGTAGGTTGAGAACTGATGGTATCTCGTGATGTCCAGGAGAGGCCGAACATGGATCTCTTGTGTCTCGGTGATGAATAGGATGTGTGACGAACTAAGAGCATCGTACATTAGACCCAATGATGACCAAAAGGACCCATTTCCATTCCAATTTCCAACAATTGATGGAAATGCATGCACCCTATCGCCTCTCCCAACGGGCCCATCATTTGGAAGCCCTTGATTGGGGTTCCCACTCTGGTTGAAGAGTCTCGAATCACTACTTTGAGTTTCTTGATGACTGCCCACTTCCCTACTTGACGTGTTGTTGTAACCAACTCTTTGGAGTGTTTGAGCTTCACAACTTGTGTTCTAGTGAGACCTTTATCAAGGAAGATCTTATTGGGAAGAGAGAACAACTTTCGCCTAGCTCTAAGGGCTTGGAACTGATTGGCCACAGGCTTGAATCAGAGAAAGAGAGTGGAGTTGTACCCAAGCCAAAGCTTGATCAAGGGTCACATCAATGAGATCTAGATTATCCCCAAGAAATAAGGTCCCAACCACCATTGAGTCTGAGGATGGAAGTGGTAGAGAGAGCCCTCTCACTTTGAGGTTCAATTCTTGTGCCCTCCTAATACGTTCCTATGTGAGTTTAGCCTGTAACACCTCCTCAACCACTGCCAGAGGCGGGGTGGGGGGGCGCTTATCCCTTCCTCTAAGCACCTGTGCCCATAGTTGATATGTGTTTCTATTTCGTATTTAAAAGCGGTCTGTTGAGATCTGATCTCCTTATGTTTGTTTATAAGATCAAGAAGTTTTGTTGTAAGGTGTTGCTAGGGGAGTGGTGGAGGGCATCTTGCTCCTTGATCACATTTAGCTGTTTTTTTAGTGATATGTTCTCTGATTCAATTGTGGCTACCTTGCTTGTGGGTTCATCGACCTCTGTCCATAAAGCCAGGTTTGATGATTCCAAGAGTTCTAATCTCGTAATTAATCCCTTGATAATCCTTTTGCTACCCCCATCTGCAGAGTCTTGTGTAGCTGAATTTGGGATCCTTGTGATAACTACAATGGCAGTGTCATCTCTAGCAAAGGGATCCACCATCTCTTCCTTTGGATTGGCTATAGAATTTATTGTTGAGATTATGTACCTTGGGAGGTGTTCCCCATGTGTTTGTGNTTATAAGATCAAGAAGTTTTGTTGTAAGGTGTTGCTAGGGGAGTGGTGGAGGGCATCTTGCTCCTTGATCACATTTAGCTGTTTTTTTAGTGATATGTTCTCTGATTCAATTGTGGCTAACTTGCTTGTGGGTTCATCGACCTCTGTCCATAAAGCCAGGTTTGATGATTCCAAGAGTTCTAATCTCGTAATTAATCCCTTGATAATCCTTTTGCTACCCCCATCTGCAGAGTCCTGTGTAGCTGAATTTGGGATCCTTGTGATAACTACAATGGCAGTGTCATCTCTAGCAAAGGGATCCACCATCTCTTCCTTTGGACTGGCTATAGAATTTATTGTTGAGATTATGTACCTTGGGAGGTGTTCCCCATGTGTTTGTGAGCTCCTAAACACATGTGGGAAGTACTATGTACTTTGTGCCTTGTACTTTATGTCCAATTTCACTTTGACTTAGGAGATTTAAGTCAAAAGTGAAATTTGGTCATTTATGCCTAAAATGACTATTAATTCATTTTGTGGGTGAATTAGGAGACATAAAGTGAACTTAGGGAACTTAACCCAAAGTGGGTTTTTGAGTGAGATTCTTTTGGAGAGATCTCAAGCTTTGATTAGACTTGAGATGGGATGATCTCAGCCATTGATCATTTAGGTTTCCTTATGGAGGTTCCAGAGGGGCGCAAAGGGAAAGGAGGAGCTCATTCCTTCATTTGTTCACTTGGAGAGTTTGAGAGAGAGCATAGAGATGAGGTTTCATGCATTGGATGAGGCTAGCTTGGGCGCTCCCTTCTATGGAGATAGGCAACAGGCTTAAGGCCTCGTTTATTTATTGAGGAGCTTCCAGATTTGGGGAGGGCGCAATTGAGGAGGAGGTCACATCATCAATGGGGAGGCCTTAGAGAGCTCAGATTGCAGTGAGATCTGTTTCAGAGGGAGGCTACACTTCAATATCAGAGTACTGTGGAGGGGTTTCCTGTTCAGAGCTTTTAGTTGGCATCTGGCTCCATTTCAGTGGTCTTGGCAACATTTCTGGGGGGTGCACCATCCTAGGGTGCTCTTGGTTCATTTGGACTTGTATTTCAGCTTGGATCAAGCTGCTATTGTATTAGGTTCATCTATATTTTGTACTTGCTGTATTCCACCATCTATTCTCCTCATATATAGACATATATTCCAAACTGGTTTTCCCTGGGGGGTTTTTATCCAGGGTCATGTTGACCAAAAATACCTGTGTTAAATTTCATGTGTGAGTAGAACTACTGTATTTTCAGATGTAAAGATCTCTAGGTGTGTTACATTTATTTTAGTATGCATGTGCTAACCCTTGGTGACTAAAACTACATGCTAGAGCACCTAAAATTGTGAATGTAACCATAACAAATCAGCAAGAAGTTTCTGAACTGTTGGCTGTCCTAAAACAACAACAAAACCTTCATTGACAGTTGAAACTTAGAGCCAACTTGAGGTCAAAGACAGACCTAGTTGGCAACTTGATAGGACATGGAAAATCTTCATGGTATCAGAGCTGAGGTGGCTGATTTTTGAGTAGTTTGGACAACATATGAGTGGGCTGTTATAGACATCTTATTGGCAGATTTTGTGGACAGCCATTGCCAGTGTTAGTGGCAGCTTGTTGGCAGAATTTTTGTAGAGGATTGTAGAGCAGTTGTGGATAGTTTTCGTCAATCTCTTTTCACACCTATAGGGTAGGAGTGAGGCTGATTTGACACCTCTTTTCACACCTATATTTCTAGGAGTGAGGTCGAGGTTTGCTTGCCTCTTTTCACACCTGTGTTGACATGAGTGAGGCAACATTCCTTTGCAGTTTGAGCATCAGTTGGAGTGCAGTTTGGCAGACATGTCAGCACCTCAGATGAGTGTGGAGGACATGCTAGCTAGGGCTAGAAATTGGTCGCCTTGGAAGGCGAGGATAGTCTTTGTCTTAGAGGGGACATAGTTGAGGCGCCTGTTCCGGTTATTCTTGCTACTGCCCCCGTCTTGTTGGCAGAGTTCAGGAAGAGGAACAACAAGGAAAAGAGGACCATTTGTGAGGCAGTGCGGGATCATATCATTCCCCACTTGATCGGGAAAGCTTATGCATATGAGATGTGAGCATCTCTATGTAAGCTTTACCAGAGCTCCAATGAGAACCAGAAGATGGTTCTTCATGACCAACTCAGGGGCATTCACATGCTCAAGAATGAGTCGGTGACTTCATTCCTTGGTCATTACACCCAGATCAGAGACGAGCTTGGAGTCGTTGGAGAGGTAGTGGACCCCAACTCTATTGTGAGAGAAGTCCTTGAGTGGTTGTGAGTACTATCTCACATTCGTTGATGAATACTCAAGGAAGACCTGGATCTATTTCCTGAAGACCAAGAGTGAGGTCTTCAAGAGGTTCCAAGAGTTCAGAGCTCTTGTGGAGAACCAATCTGGAAAGAGGATCAAGGTCTTGCGATGGGATAACGGAGGAGAGTATTCCTCCACTCAGTTCATAGACTTTTGTGCCCAACATGGGATCAGAAGACAGATGATCGTACCCTACAACCCCTAGCAGAACGGGGTTGCCGAGGGGAAGAATCGGGCTATCACTGGTGCCGTGAGATCCATGCTACACGATCAAAGTTTACCTCTTTACCTATGGGCAGAGGCGAGTGCTACTGCAGTTTACCTATTGTATCTACTGCAGTTGGATACTCGGAGGTGTCCAAAGCCTATCGTATCTACATTCCATCACTTAGGAGAGTAGTGGTGAGCAAAGATGTCAGATTTGAGGAGGATAAGGCTTTTCAGAGATCTCTTGAGTCGATAGTCAGTGTTGAGGATGATGCATAGGCACCGATTGATGTCTCAGAGGGAGCACAGCCTCAGGTTTCCGGTACGCCAGTATCAGGGGTGACAGGGTCACCATGCACAAATTCAGGGTCACAGTCAGAGGGTGTTCAACAAGAGGGGGCATAGGCTTCAGGTTCTCAGAGTGTTGAGACTAGACTTGAGGCAGTCACTCTTGGGCAGAGAGACCTTACTTCTCCGTTGACCACTTCAGGGAAGAGGAGAATTAGATGGTTTCAGGAAATCTTGAAGGAGGCCAAGGAGAAAGTAGGTGAGCCCAAGAGCCAGATCAGAGAGAGTAGACCTCCAGTCAGATTTGGAGCATATATGGCACTAGTGACGAGTATCACAGATAGTGAGCCACAGACATTTGCGCAGGCAGTGGACCAGCAGGTCTGGAGAGAGGCCATGGTAGAGGAGTATGACTCCATTGTGTGCAATGATGTTTGGGAGGTGGTTCCGAGGCCAGTGGGGAAGTCAGTTGTGACTTCCAGGTGGTTATACAAAACCAAGTATGTTGCAGATGGCAGCATAGAGAAACACAAGGCCTGTTTTGTGGCGCGAGGCTTCTTGCGGGATCTTGGCCCCTTTTTAGGGCTTTTTGGGTTTTGGGCTTATGTAATGGTTATGGGGATGTCGGCCCATGGGTTTACCCATGTTTAGGCCCTTTTTGCAATGTATAAATAGAAAGCTAGGCGATGTAGGAAGTAGTTCGATCTATGTGATCGAAGAGAGGCTAGACACTATGCTAAGTGCTTTGTGCATGCTATGTTGAGAACTTGCAGAGCTAAGTGCAAGTGATTGTAAGAGACTGTGAAGAGACTTTGTGCTGTAACTCAGGGAAGGAGGATCTAGCGAAGTGCACAGATCTCCTGTCCTCTGCGGAGTAAGATATCATGGCTCTGTGCATGTAGAAGATTGACAGAAGGAAATAAAGAAGAAGAGTTGGTGGACGTAGCCCCAGGGAGGGGGTGAACCACGTTTATCCTGTGTTGTGGTTGCTTTGTGCTTTATGGTTGTTCTTTTGTTTATGTGATTAAATGCTTAGTGCGCTGATGTATGTTAGATGAATCTGATATGATAGCTTAGTGCTGAATAACATGAATGAATGCTAGATTTGACCTATGTTGATGTGCTTAGTGCTTGATTATATTGGATCTGTGTGAATACTACGCCGTTTTGTTATTAGGGTTTATCTGTTCCGTAAGCTAAAGGTGAATATTGATGAACTGTAACTACTAAGTGCTTTGTTAAAGTGTTACAATCACAGATCTGTGTCCCAGCTAAGGTTGCAGACATTGGAGTCCTGCAACCACCCCTGCCTCTACCTGGGGTGAGACTTCATCTGCTTCGCAGGTGTTGCCGAAAGGGTCGGTAGTTGGGTTTTGTTGGTACGCTGTTGTAGCATTGAACCCTGGGTCTGCTCCTGTGCCAATAGGGAGGGAGTGGACCCGGTGGAGCTGCAACTGATCGGTATTCGGGTGGACAGGTTGTATATGTTGAGAGGACAACCTTCAGTGTATGATTCAACGTCGGATGAGGAACATGAGGAGGCTCCTGAGACTTCGGTGGCGTCAAGGATTTAGTCTTGCATTCTGAGAGAAGAGAGCGAGTCTCTTCTGGGCACTGGCAGGAGGCTCAGCCAGTGTGATTGAACCAATGCTCAGGATGAAGTGGATTCTTTTAGGAGCTCAGGGTTCCGGGTAGTTGCCAGGAGGAGATGTTCTAGTTCGAGTTCTGTGCAGGTGTTGAGGATAGCTCCAGGTTCAGAGGGAGCTCCTACAGACCACAGTGTGATGGGACCAGATGATGGAGATGACAACGAGTACATCCCTCGCTAAGATGGAGTGTTAGCTTTTTAGCTTGGGAGGTACTCTGCATGTTTTGTCATGTATGCAGATGTAACCTTATGTTTACACTACTAGGTACTTAACTTCGTAATGGGTTTTTGTAAAGTTGTAAAGTGGTTCTTTTATTAATGTGACTTTTTAATAAAGTGTACCTTGTAATTTTAAAGTGACTTTATTTCATAAAGTGCACTTATGTAATAAAGTGAAATGATAAGTGATTCTTTTTGGAGGGAATGAATCATGACCCTTCTTGAAAAAGACAAGATTAAATCTTGGCCTTTGGATTTAGGGTTGGGAAGGTGAAAAAACACTTTGGAGGGAAAATGTCATTTTCAGATTTATAAAAGAATGCATTGGGTAGTGTGCAAGACACAAGAGGAGATTGAGAGAGAATTTTCGAGTAGGCTTGAGAGAGGAAAAATAGGGCAGCATAGAGGGCACATTTCCCAAGATAAAGTGGGCACAAATCCCAAGGGAACATTTTTGTTTCATTGCTGAGGTAATTTTTTGTTGTGGGAGGCCGTACTGTACGGATCCATACAGTTCGTACAACAAGGGAAAGAGGGAACGCAAATCGAGGCAGTCTTTTGCACGATTTTCGAGGTTGATTCAAGGGTTTTGCTTGCTGTTTTTGGGCCGTACAGAACAATCCGTACAACTAACTGTTGGCACAAATTTCGACGTACAGGGAGGGCCGTACAACAATACGGATTTGGCACATATTACGAGGCAGATTTTTAGGACTGTTTTAGTGTGCTATAAGTGGACTTTCTTGGCTGGAAATTGTGATTTTGCTGCTGATATGTATTTTCCTGAAGCTGAATAATAAGATCTCTCTCTCTCTC
>JASDQU010682500.1:58274-69355 GCA_032191745.1 Picea mariana | reverse complement strand
CATGTACACTAGATAAAGATATATAAATACATTCAAAATTATTTTAAAATCATTTTCCTATTATATAAATAATTATTATATATCTTAATATGATAATGATAATAATTTTTGAAATTGTATATATATTATTATATATTTTAATATCATAATGATAATAATTTTTGAAATTGTATTATATATATAGAATGTATTCAAATTTATTTAAAATTAATTAAATTTAATAAGCAATTTTTTTCATGCATTTTCATATGTTTTTAGAGAGTTTAAAATGAGGTCATGGAGGGTCACAAAGTCTCTCTTTATATCGAGCAATTTGAACCTTAAGAAGTTCCCTACATCATAATGATGAATCTTCCTTTCTTTAGGTTTAACAAAGGATGATTGTTCGGAGGTTGGTTAATTAGTCTAGGTAGAAATGGTGGAATGGGCAGGAACAAGCCTTTTTTGAACCTTCAACTTACAACAATGGTGGATCCTGCAACTCAACCTAGGAGAACATGGCATTTTAACGATGGAGATTAGTCACTACTTCAGAGGTTTCATGTTATTTTTCTGGCAGTATTACTTATTAATTTTGGAACTTTCTTCTCACTTCTTTGGCGATTACTACAACCTTAGCCATGGAACGATCCTCCTATTGTCTGGAGCATAGTATTTATAGTAGAGGTTAATTTCCTTCCAGTTTTAGTAGAGCGCATTATTTCCTTAGCTCCTTCACCTGTCACCTTGTCTCTTGAATTCTTAGCTTTGGCCCTTTGCTTAGTGGGTCTGTGTATTTGTTTTCGTCGGTGGTAGTGCAGGTATTTCCATACCTCGGTCATCGTTGTGAGAAGAGTTATTAAAGAGTCTTGTCAGGAGTGCTTTCACTTCGCCTTGAGGTGTTCAACAGTGGTTGGACGTTTGTGGCTGAGTCACCCTCCACCTGAGTAGCTCCCCAATGGAAGCTGAAGTCAGTGCCCTCATGGGGGTAGCTGGCGAAACCATCTGGAGGAGGGAGGGTCTTTTCACCTTGACAAATGTGCTTGTGTTTAAGGTGAGTAATAACTCTTCAGAGGGGTCGGTAAAGACTCAAACTATCCCTTCTTCTGCAGCTATTATTAGGGAGGCAATGTGTTTTTTATCGTCTAACTCTGTTATCAGTCCAAGGAGTGTTAATACTAGATAGCAAGTGAATTCACACTCTGTTATTCCTCCATATGTTCCAGGGGTGTCGTCGAGTGGTCTTGGGAGGGTGACGGGTGGATTGGCCCCGGGTTTTTGTGATAGGAATACGTCAAACACATGCGTTTGTAGAGCTAAACATTGGATCCTGAATCGCTCTAAGAGAAAATTGATGTTAGGGAAGGATATCGGTCTCGAAGATATTGTTAGCTTGGCACTCTGTGTTTTGGTGGGGAGGTTCTCGTATCACGCCAAGTGAAAAATGCCAATGGTTGAGTGGGTAAGCTCTACTTGGCATCCATTGTTGGGATATATTCCTGAAGTTGTTTTTTTGACAAAAGGTTGGTTCGGCTTCCAGTTTAAAAGGGTTGAGGATTCTGTGAACATCTTGGAAAAACCTTGGAGTTACGACGGAGGTAGATTGATGCTTAAGCCATGGAGGGTGAGTTTTGACCCGGCGCATGATTATTTTCTCTTTATAAATATAAGGGTGTTATTACCTAGAATGCCATTGCATTTATGGAATGTGAAGGCTTTAGAAGCCATTGGGAATGCACTCGGAAAATTTATAAAGGTTGATGAAGTAGCGCTCGCGGCTTCTGATAAAAGAATAGGTAGAGTCCTGGTGGAAATTGACATTCATGCTTGACTGTTGTAGTACTTAGAGATTATTTGGAGAGGACACCATTTGATGCAAACTCTGGACTATATGGGTATTCCATTCAGGTGTTCATTGTGTCGGAAGACTGGTCAATTGAGGCGGGACTATCAAGGATCTTTTGAGGAGGAGGTCTTAGAAGGGACATTTCTGGATAGGTCAACTCGAGTGGAATCATCGGGAGTATATTCTCGCTGGTTTAACTCAAGCAGTGTTGATGACCCAGATAATATCCATACGGCCCAGTTGAATACTATCAAGGGTAAGATGAAAACAATCTATCCTACACTCTTTTTTTTTAATCATCCTGGGAAAGAAATGAGTTGGACTCCTCCAGTTTCTTCAGAGTGGGCGTGGAAATTTTGGCTAATTCTGCTCCTAATTGGGTTACGTCGGGTTTAACAAAGATTTCTCTCCTTACTAGTTCTCTGGAAGGGGGTTATTCACGACCTGTTGTCACTGTTGAATCTATGGGAGATAGGGGACTAACCTTAAATACATAGGGCGTTAGTAATTTCCCGGCTAGAAGCTCTTCCGGTGGTTTGGGCTCTCCGAGCGGGGTTTCTTAATGTTTAGTTGGTTCGGGTGAGGACAACATACTCTCGGGATGTAGGGAACCTGAGATGGGGGATAGTTCCATTGGGGAAGTCCTTGAGACCCTTGTTCCCTCCTACATAGAGGTGCTCTCACCGATATAGTTACCTACCTTTTTGGGCAGGACAGTCTACCACAGATCGGTTTTAGAAGGGGGTTATGGAAATTCGGGTCCCATAGGGTAGACTTCTGGGAAGGAATACACTTGGTCTAAGGGTATGGTGTTGGAATTTTCCCCTATTAAAACTTGAAGTGCAAGGAAAAGGAAGGAGGAACTGGTTCATTTATCTGCAGAGTGACACTTACCCATCATCTGTGAAAACAAGGCACTTAGAGGCATGAAAGACCTTGCGAGAGAGAAATCATGATTTTTCTCTCACTAAACATTAGAGGGGTGGGGGGCATCTTGAAATCCGCCTCCATTCAAAAACTTCTTCAGAGGACTTCACCAGATATTATCTTTTTGCAAGAAACCTTGGTGAAGGAAAAAAAGGCACGGACCTTTATAAATTATTTTTGTCCTTCTTGTCTCTCATGTGTTGTAAGCTTAGTTGGATCATCGAGGGGTTTATTAGTGAGTTGGGATCCAAACAATTTTGACATTAGTCATTTTTTATGTTGTGGTGGTATCATTTTAACAGGTACGTGTCTGGAGCTAAATCTCTCGATCACTCTGCTGAATGTTTATGGTCCTTGTTTGGATAGAAAATCCTTTTGGAAAAAGGTGGTTGCAAGGGGTCTTTTGGCAAGCTGAAATCTTGTACTGGCTAGTGACTTAAATCTCACTTGTGATGTTGGGGATCTGTGGGGAGATACTACTCATTTGGATCTGTTGTTACTCTTCTTTAAAGACTTTTTTAATGGTTTTAGACTGGTAGACATTGCTCCAGGTGTTTTGGTCTCGACTTGGAGGAATGGTAGAGGGGGATTTGCGGGCATTTCAAAAAGACTGGATCGTGTCTTTGTGGCTGAAGATCTCATTGGGGTAGTTAGCAGATATAAATATTGGGTGGATTTTCCCTACATTTCGGACCATGCTCCTGTCTTTTTAAGATTAGATCATCACTTTTTATTGACGACTTATCCTTTCAAATTCAATGTAAGTTGGTTATGTGAAGAAGAGGTTGTTTCTTTAGTGAGTGAATTCTGGAAGGACCATGTTCATCTGGTAGAAAGTGATGTTCAGTAGAGATTATTTCAAAAGTTGAAGGCATTAAAATTCCGCTTAAAAGCTTGGGCAAAAGTTAAAAAAAAATAGGAAGAAAGGTTAGTCTATTTAGAGGGACTCTTGAAAGACTTATTTCTGGAAGCAGCACATGAGGATAGGATCGGGTTTAGGGACACACAAAAAAACATTATGTAGGTTGAGCATGATAAAATCCTACTAGCAGAAGAAGATAAGTGGCGACTTAGAAGTAGATCCATCTGGATAAAGAGTGGTGATAAGAATACAAAATTCTTTCATAGTTATGCGAGCTTTAGAAGGAATAAGAATCATATTTGGGAGATCAGGGATGAGAGTGGATAACTTCACTCTAGGCAAGAAGCTATAAAAAAAGAAGTTGTCAAGCACTTTAAAATTTTCTATGAGGAATCCGACCATGTGATTATTAATGATCAAGTTGATACTGCTAGTCTTTATGGTTGTTTTGTAAAGGATGATGATGCAACTCTATTAGATTTCCCATGTACGAAGGTGGAACTTTGGGAGGTCCTCAAGTCCTTTTCCAAAGACAAGAGCCCAGGGCCCGATGGGTGGATTGTAGAGTTCTTCATATACTTTTTTTATTTAGTGGGAGATGACTTACTAGATGTGGTGGAGGATTCTAGGACCCGAGAATTAGTGAATAAGTATGTAAATGCTACCTTTCTGACAGTTATTCCAAAAGTTAATAATCCTCTATCCTTTGGTGATTAGAGATCAATAGCTTTGTGTAATTTATGTTATAATATGATTTCAAAGATAATTGCAAATAGGCTAAATCCTATTCTCTCTCTCTTGTTGTCAGAGGAACAATTGGGTTTTCTAAAAGGTAGACAGATCGTGGATGTAATATGCACGACACGTGAATGCTTGTACAATATTAAGGTTAAAAATTCAAAAGCCTTGAGTTTAAAGTTGGATCTTAAGAAAGCTTATGATTGCATCAATTGGGATTTTTTACGATTGACTTTAATTCAATCGGGGTTTAGTATTCCTTTCACAAATTGGATCTTAAGTTGTGTGACCGATGCAAACTTCTTAGTCCTTATAAATGGGGAGACTACGCAAATGTTTCATAGTGGTAGAGGTATGCAACAAGGTTGTCTGTTATCTCCTCTGTTATTCATTATAATCATGGAAGGACTTAGCATGTTGTTAAATAAAGGAAAGGACGAAGGAAAATTGTCAGGGGTAAAGGTCTCCAAAATAGTCAAGATTTTACATTTGTTCTTTGTGGATGATGTGCTAATTATGACAAAAGCTACTACTGATGAGTGGATGGAGATTAAAAAGATTTTATTGATTTATTGTAGTGCCTATGGACTACTGATAAATTGGACAAAGTCTATCTTTTACTATGTTGGAATCCAAGGAGAGACTTTAGGAAATTTAAAGGATATCTTCCCTTATAATTTCGAGGATCTTGCAAAGGGTTTTTGGTATCTTGGATACTTCTTAAAGGTCGATGCTTATAAGACTATGGATTGGAAATGACTCATAAATATTGAATCAAGGATAGGGGTGTGGTGTAATAGATGATTGTCATTGGGGGGACGCTTCACACTGGTCAAATCTTCTCTTAAAGGACAACCTATCTACTGGATGGCTTTGGCAGCCATACCAACATCGAATCTGGAAAAAATAAGGAAACTCATGTTTAGTTTTATTTGGTCGAGTGATGGTGGGAAAAATCATATGCATCTCTGCAGCTGGGAAGTCATAGCAAGACCAAAACACATGGGAGGTTCGGGGATAATAAATATTTTCCTTTTCAATAGCTCTTTGGCTGCAAACTCCTTGTGGTGAGGCTTGATGAAGGAGGGAATTTGGAACAAGGTGATAAAAGATAAGTACATTCCACATTGCTCAATAGTCACTTGGTTTAGATCGGCTCCAACTACAACGTCGTCCGCCTCTTAGACTTGGAAGAACCTTTTGAAGTCCTTGCATTTGATTACCCATTGGCTGAGGTTGAGGCTGAGTTCTGGTCACTCGGTGTTACTCGGGTTGGACAACATTTTGGGTCTGGGGAATTCATCCTTTTTAACTCGCCAACTTATATCTGAACTGAATAGAAACAACATGGTTTATCTTTACTAGGCTTTAGGTGAAAGAAGATCGGGTTATTTGTCTGATCATTGGAAAACCAGTGAGGAGATTGGCCCCAGTGGGAACTTGCCAGTGGAAAGGGATGCATATTGTAGGGATCTTATTGGTGCGGGGGTGCAGTTACAAAATCAAGAATATGCGCTCATTTGGACTGGGGGAGACAGATCTGGGTGCCTTACTGTAAAAAATATATATTACGCTCTTGCAAAAAAGAAGTGGCAACATGTTATTGGGGGATGGAGAAGACATTTGTGGAAGTGGGATTTGGTGCAAAAAATTAAATTATTCACATGGTTATCCATTGAGAATAAAATTTTAACTTGGGACACTTTGCAAAAAAAGGGGTGGGAAGGTCCAAACATTTGTCATTTGTGTTCTAAATATGTTGAATCTATGTATCATTTATTTGTAACTTGTAGCTTCTGTCAGGATGTTTGGACTAGGATAAAAAATGAGCTAAACTTTATGTCTTTCTGGGAAGGAAGTACATTATTTGGGTGTTTTGAAAACTAGGATAGAAATGAGGTTATTTACATTACTCTCCCTTCCTTGCTTTGTTTGTTTGTTTGGTTGGCGCAGAACAAAAAAATCTTTGAGGAAGTAATCCCTCTCCTCTTTCAGTTGTTTATAAACTCAGGGAAAACTTAGCATCTCGACAATTTACTCTGAAGAAGGATTTTCCATGTATAGTTTAGATCCCATGTTTCACTACACTTATAGTGAGTTGGTTTGATGGAGCAACGCAGTTAAGTGATCATAGGTGTGGGGCTGGGGGATTGATAAAGATCATTGCAAACTCGGTTTATAAGTGGACCTTCAATTGTGGCATTGGGACAAATACCAGGGCATAACTGCTTGGAGCGTGGGCGACTCATATCTTGCTTTTGCGGTTGAATATCAAAGTCGTCCAAGTAATTGGTGATTCAAATATTATTATTGATTGGCTGAAGAATAGAGGCTAGCTACAAATTACTTCTTTGATGGGATGTATGGACATAATCAACAAGCTCAAAAAATATTTTAGGGAGATCCATTACACTCATGTTTATAGGGAGCTAAATAAGGAAGCAGACTTTCTCTCAAAAAAGGCATTGACGAAGATTGAAGGAAATATTGAATACAACATGTGGGTAGATGAGAATGAGGGCCCTCCTCTCTTTTTCAATCTTTTTTAGCAGCTAGATTTTTTTTGGTCTTACTAGTCTACTGAGATTTTTGAGGACAGTATCCACTATATTTTTTGCTCTCTTTGTTTTCCTCTCGTGGTATAGAGTTTGATGGAGCATAAATGGGTCTATTATTTTTATGAGACTCATGGGTTATATGTAACATTCTGGCTATAATGTTGTTACATTGTAAGCCTTAGCTCAGAAACATATTCTGAAACTCTTTAAAGTGTAATTTTTTTTTTCTATGTCAGAAATATGAAAAGCATGCAATGTSTGCATGAACTATGTAGTGGATGGAAATGTATACACAATTACATTTTATAATATAAATGAGCAATTTTTCGGTTTAAAAAAAAAATTAACAAAAGGAAAATGCATAGTGCATTCCCATATCATGAAATCATTATGCACATTCAATCATGTAGTCGATAACTTAATAGGCCATGGATAATGTGCACCACCAATATGTTGAATAAAGTAAATGGGAGATTATGTGTTACTTCTTCGATCCTTTTCAATTCCCTTATTTAAGTGCTTGTTGTTAGGAACAATGATGGTAATTAAGTTCTTCACACCAATCAAAGCTCCTCCCTATTACATACCCTTAGTGGTATCTTAGTTATGTTTAGGTAATAAATGATATATATAGCTATCATGGACCACTATGGTAATGATATTGTAAAACTCAACATATTATTATATGCCATAAACGTTTAAGAGCCTCTGATGGTCTATTCAACATGTTATAATGGAAATAATGACAATATAAGAATAATCAACATTAATGTGGGGGTAAAATTAATAATCTGTGTAAATTTTATGAGTTCCGAAAATTACATACTCACCATTTTATCTTTATAGGTTTATATGTTATAAATCAATTTTGTGTGTGGATTTATTCTTATGAGGTGGACTCTTATTTAAGATTTATGTGGAGAAAATTTAAAAATAAGAAGAAATTATGTGTGTATGTGTGTTTATTTTAAAAGTTAAATTTTAAATTAATTTATTTTATTGATAAAATACTATAGTGGTGGGAAGAAGAAGAAATTGAAACATTAATTATTGTGGATCAAGATTCAAGACTCAAATACTAGGTGTGAAAGGGAGAAAAGTGTGTTTGATGTGTGGGTGAATAAATTGTACAGTGCAAAGTTTAAATAAGAAAAACAATTTTATATAAATTTATTATTTTCTCAATAACTCGATTAATTTTTACAATTAATTAAAAAAAAAATTATTTTATTTTTAATTCCTTAGAAATTTTAAACATTCTCTATTGTTTCTTCTTTCTTCTATGTAAGTATAGTTTACCAATAACCCTTATATGGTGATTATAGTTTACCAATAATTCCAATATGTATTTTGTCAATATTTTTATTATTGTTTTATTTGTATATATATAATAAATGAATAATAACTCTTACAACTCTTACCAATAACTTATATATATATATATATAAAACAAAATTTTAATTAAGTTAATAATATTTTATTTTTACTATATATTTTGATATCATATTATAGTATAGTGAGATAGGATGATTTTTTATATTCTTTTTATAGATATTATTAATTAAATAGATAAATTATTTATTATTTATTTTGATTATAAATATATACAAACTAATTTTAATTTATTTAATTTTATTTTATTTGTTTATTTATTTATTTAATTATATGTAATATAGAATTTATATTAAAATTTTAATGATAGTTTTTCTTGTATAATGTAATTTGTTTTATTTTGTATTTGTATTTGTATTGAAAATGTGTTTTTGATTTATTGATTATATTACTTTGTACTTTTGAAAACAATTATCAATATTTTATTTTTTTAAATCACAATCTATAACTTTTTTTGAAAGTTTAATTAGTTTTTATAATCTATAACTTTTTTTTAAATTGTAATTGGCGAGTTTTTAATTTATGTGAATATAGAAATATTGAAATGTCATAAATTGTTTGTTTAATAGGTGAGGGTGAACATCAAATTTTGTAAGTTGCATGTTATTTTGAAAACTATTATAATATAAGGTTGTAGTGTCTTATTTTTCATTCTATATGGTACGCCATATTTATTCATTCCATGTCCAATAAAATTACATCTAGAATGCATGATTATTTATTGTGTCCATTATTTGCATCCCTCACATCTCCTAGTTTTTACATCCTTTTGCATGATTGTTTGCATCACAATGGTTTTTCTTGCATGTTATTTTTGCATCTAATGCCTTTGAATTTGGGTCCCAATGAGTCCATAGAATCCTTACTTACATCCCAAATTTGATTTTGTATCCCAATTTACATCTATATATGTGCTCTAATTTTCATCTTTATTTGCATTTGGTCAATGTCCATCTCAAATTCTTCTTCTCGATGATATATTTCCAATAATCTATTGTGCACCCAAATCCAAGTTAACGTGTAGGATTTATGGTCCACAGAAATTTATTGTATCTTTCCCAACTCAATGCACCTAACTCTAGGCATTCTAGTCTCTTCACCTTCACAAAAAAAGGCATATCTCTTGTCAAGGGTGGGGCTTGGTGAATGGATGAAAATAGTTCCATACATCTCTTTCAAATATTGATATCACCATGTAAGTGCATCCCTTATGGCGTGTTTCTCAAATGTCACTTCTGGTGTGTTTATTGAGTGTGTCACTTATGGCATGTTGCTTTTGGTGCATTGCTTATGTCCATTACCTTAGTACTATGTCACTTATTTCTATTTTTTATATGGTATGTGCAGCACTAAGTAGCACCACTTATGGTGCATGAGTGGGTTTCTTATGTACATATCTCAGTCGTAAGCGTGTCACTTATGTGTGTCTCATAATGCATAAATTATCTGCTTTCCTTAAGTGCATCACTTATATGTGTCATTGATGTGTTGATATTTATGGTGCATCACTTATTTGTGTCTCTTATGTGTTGCTAGTTATGGTGCATCACTTATGTGTGTTTCTTATATAATGTGTTCTCAATTATGTGTGTCACTCCAATGCATCACGTAAGTGTATCTATGCTTAAGTGTATTTCTTATTGTACATCAATTATGTGTGCCTCTTAAGTGTGTCAATTATGGTGCATCACTTATGGACATCATGTATGTGCATCACTTAATTGTGTATCTTATGGAGTGTAGCTTATGGTGCATCTTATAAATGCATAAATCCTTATCTTGGCATGTCTCCTAAGTTCACTACTTATGTTATGTTAGTGGGTCACTTACGTGTGTTGTTTATGGTGCATCACTTATGTTTGTTTCTTAAGCATGTCTCTCATAATGCATTGCTTATGTGTGTCACTTAAGTGCATTTCCTATATTATCCACTTATGTTTTTCTGGGAATTTGTCAAAACATGAGGAAAGTGTTATGTGTGATGATGTTAATAACCAAAAAATTATGAGAATATAAACAAGAGCTAAGAATATTTGTGAGTAGCTACTAAAGAGATCTATAATGTCGTGGTTGAATTGAAGCATGATATATATATATATATATATATATAAGTATTAAAGTTAATGTCAAAGGTACATTTCTGGAAGTTTAGTTAAAGTTGGAATATATATTATTGATTCCAACCTTGTTAACATTTATTATATATATTTGTTAATTTAGAGTCAAAATGAAGATGACATTTATTTAATTTATGATTTGGACACTAGTTTAATTAACTAATCAACTACAATATTATTTCCCAACTTACTCAATTTGTTGATCTTTGATTGAATCATTGCACATTGATTGGAATCTATATAAATGTCAAGGGCGAGTTTAATTGAGCCTTGGCAATTCATCTACAACACCATCTCTCAATTTTTTTAATGGTTGGTGTAGCTAATTAATTAGTTGCAATGCTATTTTTCATTGTAATTTTCTATTACAATGACCTTTCCATTGTTTAGTTAGTGGATCTTTGGCCTATGTGCTATGTGCTATGTGAATGCACCCTTAGCCGCCATTTGATAACACTTTTGGCATACCCATATTCCATTGTTCAAAGCTACTTCACACTTCCAATGCAATGTGTAGAGAGAACACATAGCTTGTGCGTATTAGTAAACTACCCACAATCTAATAGTAGAGTAAATGCAAAGAATGAAAGAGGTGATTACCAGCCAGAGTGTTGGGTTTGAATATTAGGAAAAAGAGTATTATGTATCTTGCATCCACCTGC
>JASDQU010682500.1:46225-58179 GCA_032191745.1 Picea mariana | reverse complement strand
GGATGTGTATTGAAATTTAGGTGTGATGGTTGCGATGGTATCATTGTTGGGCATGAATTGTGTCATAAAATAGAGGATATAAAGTTCATCTAAGAATAAATTTATACTTGTTTTGAGTGTGGTACAACTGCAATTTTTTTCCACTTCTGGCATTGGCCTTGGCATTATCAACCATCAAACTGGGCTTTGAAGCCAACAAGCAAAGCCATTTTTATGCTTGTTGATATTAGAAGTAGAGAATTTTTGCACTCATCATTGATAGTTAATTGTTGAAATTACAGAGAAGAAAATATAACTTTCACAGAGGATTTGTGTTGGTGAAATGAGTAGACTATAAGTCCCTCGTTCACAGATCAATAAAACCAAAATCAAATGCTCTCTTCACAAATATGCTAATGATGGACCAAACTTGCTTGGTCTAAAATGTAGATAATTGTTAGTGTCTCAAGGGAAGAGCCCGGGAAATTTTTTTGGGGGTTTATTGGCTAATTTTTTGGGTGGTTTTTCACCTTTGGAAGTTTAGTGTTGTATGGTATTTCATCCCATGGATTTCTAATTTCGATTAATGAATTAGGGTTGTAGTCTAATCCAGATCAATGGATTAGGGATTTTGGATGATGTGAGATCCTATATATATTGTATTGTAAACAATGAATATATATAATGATGAATACGAATTAGAGGTGTGGTTCTATACAGGTTGTTGGTTTTCCCAGTTTGGGTTTCCAGGGTAAATATCTATGTATATGTATATGTGTGATTGTAATTGTTTTCTTTTCTATTTTTAGGAATATGTGTGTGCATTGCATTACAGTAAAAGGTTTAAAACTTACAGTTGGTATCATATCAGTTATTGGCTTCAAGGGGACACCTTTGTGGCTAAGGGTTTGTCTCGGGTCTGTGATAAACCTTGTTATAGTAGGAGCTCTATGGTATCGATTCTTGTGGTGAAAAGTTCAAAAATAGAGATTGGAAAATTTAATGGGCAAATTTTTGAGTTGTGGAAGCTCAAGATGGAAGATATTTTGGTAGACAAAGATCAATGGATCATTTTGTATCCAATCACTACACCTATAGGAATGTTAACATAAGACTAGAAAAAGTTGGATCATAAGGAAAAGATCACAATATGGTTGTGTCTCTCAAATTGAGTATTACTGAATGAGTTGGGGGAAGCCACAACCAAGGCATTATGGAAAAAGTTAGAGGATTTGTATTACTCTAAGTACCTAGTAAACAACTCGTTCATATGTACAACCTAAGGATGAAAGATGGAGACACGGTGACAAAGCATCTAAATGCCTTCCATATTGTGGTAAGTCGGTTATTGTCTATTGATATTAATATTTCTAATGAAGATAAATGTATCAGTTTATTGTGCTCTTTACTAGACTCACGAGATAGTTTGGTTGTTGTGATAAGAAATAATGCAACTAATTTAAGCTTTGATGATGTGGTATCATCCTTGTTGTCAGAGAATATGAGGCAAAAGAACATGGAGGGTTAGCGAACATATGCCTTATTTGTGAGAGGACTCTCTTAGGAAAGAAATACAAAAAAGTCCTCAAGTGGGAGATCAAAATCTAGAGGAAGATCTAAATCTCCTAGGAAATTTGTAAAGGTATGTTGGATATGTGGAAAAGAAGGGAATTACAATAAGCAATGTAGATCCAAAAGTGTTTAGAGAGGGAAGGATTCTGATGATGCTCCTTCTATAGAGGGAAAAAAAAAAAACCCTCCACAAATGAAGGAGGGGATGTGTACTTGAATTCTTCAAGCACACATGTAGATCATGAGCCATGGTTAGTCAACTCAGGTTCATCCTTTCATAAGACATCTCACAGGGAGTGGTTTTGCAAGTGTGAAGGGTATGATGGGGGTGATTTTTTTCTAGGAGATTAATCGACAACGGAAATCATAGGACAAGAAAAATTCAAGTTGAAGCTCATGGATAGTAGGATTAGAATATTCCTTGGTGTTATACACATCCCAATATTGGCCAAAAAATTGATTTTTGTAAGTAATATGGACGATGCAGGTGTAAAAATATTGTTTGAAAAATAAACCTGCAAGATGGTTTAAGGAGAGATGGTGTTGCTAAGGGGAGTTTGGATTGGAACTTTGTATAAGTCATTTGGATTCACTATTAGTGATAGGTAAAACATTTCCATCATTATTGATATTGGATTTGAAGAAAGAAAAAATCCTACAATATTTGGATAAAAGTCTATGATGTGGCATCAAAGAATGGGACATATCGGAGAGAAGGACCTTTTGTTAGGATATCTAGACACTTAGGAGTTAGTTAATATCTATTCGGTCTAACGTGTCGTTAGGTGAAAGTGTGTTTCTTAATTTGTTTCTTTAGTATGCATTAGTATGCATTTGTAGTTAGGAAATTTGACGGCTACGATATGTTCCCAACATAGAGTGATCTGACGGTTCATATTCTCCTCGATCTTAATGACCATTGATCTGTGGCTTAAAACCCAATTGGTCCATGATCTCTATTTAAAGAGCATGGAGGGTCATTTTTCAATGATTGATTGTGAGAAACTCTCTTGTAAAATATCTTTGTAATCTTTTTCTTTTGCATTAATAAACTGCTCCAAGTGGTCGTGTTGGTTGGGGTCGTGGATGTTTCTCCGTAGGTGTTTTACCAGGTCAAAACATCGACGTGTTGATCTTTGATCTTGTTGCGAGAGTGGTTACTGAAGGTGTTCTTCCTCTTTTGGAATGTTTGTGTTGTCGAACATGGTTTCAGAGCTTGTTTGAAGACCCGCTCCTGTTGTAGATTGAGATCGTGAAGATAAGTTTTCTCATCTCCATTTTATGTCATTTCCATGCATTTCTGGGCTGATAGTACTATTCCATTTCGTCTGGAGAGCTCTTTCATTCAGGAACACTTTTCATTTCACCCGAAAAGGTTTCCGTTTTCCCAAGATACAACCATTTCAGTCAGATTCAGAGTTATAAAGCCTGAATATGCATTTTTTAAATTTTTGCAGAGTATTATTTTTTGTTTTATTTCAGTTTTATATTATTTGTTTCCAGTTTTACACTCTTTTAGATATGTGTATTCTCATTGCCCTGCACCCTATGGGATCTCGACAAATCAAAAACAAATAAGAAAAGGTGCATCTTCTGGGTAAGCTAATCGAGATCTAACTCTTGTTGTCATCGAGAAACAAAAAAAATTCTTGTGTGAAAAGAGTTTTTTTTAGCACGCTCTCCAAGGCTGTCTTCAACAACAACATCTAACCCTTGTTGTCATCGAGAAGATAATTTTTTTTCTTTTGTGAAAAGAGTTTTTTTTAGCACGCTCTCCAATACCATCTTCAACAACAACCCCAACCCTCTTTCTAAACAATACAATATGTTTTGCTAGCACATTTGGTTAAAAGTTGCCTTATTAAGTAAGAGGTCTTGAGTTCAAGTCTCTATTTTTGTTACTTTTTTTTTTAAAGTTCATGCTCAAATTGTAAAGTGCATTTCACTTCAAGTATAAAAGTGAATCACTATAAGTAGCTTTAATATTTTTTTAGAGTTATTTATTTTGCATGCAACTTTTCTTTTATAAAGTAACTTCATTGTAAAAGTGGTCATCACTTCTGTTTATAAAAGTGGGTCACTTCATAAAGCAACTTACACCACCACATGGTCCTTTGGTCACCGTTTATGCCTTTTTTTTAAAAGGGCATAACTTTCACATCTGAAGTCCATTTTTTTTTTTTAAACCGCATAATTTTTTGAGATCTTTCCATCTAAATCATCAGTTTCAGTTTTTAAATACATATTTTCTACATATTTAATATGGATTCTTCCAGTAATCTTTTTCTTACTAGCACCAACCACTTCCAATGGAAATATCATATGGATGATTTATTAAGAAGTAAAGACTTGTACCAGATTACCTTGGGAAAGGAAAAAAACTCACTGATGCTAATAAGAAAGTCAAATGGGCTAATAAGAGTGATGAAGCACATGGACTAATTGGAATGTTCATCTCTCCTGATTTAAGGTTCCACCTTAAAGAAATTGATGACCCTGATGAAGCCTAGAAAAATTTTGAAACTGTGTTTGGTAAACTCAATATTATTCGAGCACAACAATTAAAAAATCAAGTATTGACTTTAAATCCAAGTGATTTTTCTTGCATTGAAGACTATCTATCTAAGTTTAAAACACTTAGAATGTTATGTGAAGAATGTGAGATAAAGATGGAGGAAGAATGTTGCACCTATCTTATTCTCTCTAATCTAGGTAGTGCATATTATGTGTTTGTATCTACCTTTTATGACATGAGAGAGGCTCTAGGGACAACTTATAAAAAACCCACTCTTGAGTCCTTTTGTGTTGCTTTGATTAGAGAGGAAGATAATCTTGTACAACTTGGAGTGATTAGCACTGCAGGTACCTCCAACAAAGCCTTAGTTTCCTAGCAGAAAGATAAACCCAAGAATCCCAAGAAGAAACATCCTCGCTACAACAACAAGCAACATAAGGGTCCCAAACCTGCTCAGACAACTTCATCTCCAAATGGTGACAAAGGAGAAAAATATAAAAATAAGAAGATTGATAGACATTGCAACTTTTGTAATAAAGATGGTCATGATGAGTGCAAATTTTTCAAGAAGATGCCATATTTAGAAGCAACGATGAAGAAGCACAACATCAATATTGATTCTACTTCTTCTTCTTCTTCTCATGGACATGCACTTTCTGCTTATGGTTTCTCCTTCAATACAACTTCTACTTCTTCTTCTGTTGGGTGGCTTATTGATTCTGGAGCATCTTATCATATGGCTAAGGATAAAGACATATTTTCTTCTCTAAATGAATGTAACACCAAGAAAATATTTGTTGGTGATGATAGATCTATTAGTTTTGTAAGATCTGGAACAGTTCAAGTAGATAATGGTCATTTCAATGATGTATTATGTGTTCCAAGTCTTTCTTGTAACCTTTTATCAGTATATCAAATCACTCATTCAGGTGAAGGTAAAACCGTAGATTTTTCACCTCACCAAGTTGTAATCCAGGATCTAAAAGATCCTAAGCATGTTCTTGCAACTGTAATTGCTGATGATATTACCGGGTTGTACAAGTTTGACAACTTTGGGTCATCATCTTTTTCGTCAGTGTTTTTTGCTCATAGCGATGACTTGAGCAAACTTTGGCATGAGCGGTTTGGTCATTTAAACTATCGCTCATTACAACAACTATGTAATCAACAGATGGTGACTGGTCTTCCTCCTATTTTATGCATAGATGGTGTTTTTTCTGGTTGTGTTCTCGGAAAACATCATCGGGATAGTTTTGACAAACGTGCCTCTTGGCACGCCTCGGGCCCTTTGCAGCTTGTTCACAATGATTTGTGTGGTCCACTTGCTTCTCCTTCTTTTTCTGGGTGCAATTATTTCTTAACTTTCATTGATGGCTTTTCTAGATGTACTTGGGTTTACTTCTTAAAACTTAAGAGCGAAGTTGTTGACAAGTTTTTGGCCTACAAGGCCCTTGTATAAAAACAATCTGGACATCAAATTCAAAATTTAAGAACAGATAATGGAGGAGAATATGTGAACAAAAATTTTACAAGTTACTACACTACATAGGGCATCCAAATGCAACACACTATTCCATATACACCACAATAAAATGGTGTTGTTGAGAGAAAGAACTACACATTAAAAGAAATGGATAATTGTATGATGCAATCTAAGGGATTAAGTCTAAAGTATTGGGCAGAAGCAATCAACTGTGAAAATTACATAGTAAATCGCACTCCCACAGAGGCTCTTAAAAATATAACATTGGAAGAAGCTTGGAATAAAATTAAACCAGATGTAAGTCACTTTCGTGTGTTTGGCAGTATAGCATGGGCTCACATTCTTGATGAGAAAAGAAAAGCATTGCAGCCTAAAAGTGAGAAGTGTATTTTTGTTGGTTATTTTGAAGATGTCAAAGGTTATAGACTTCTTCAATCACATTGTAATGCCACATTGTAATGAAATTATTATTATAAGAGATGTTAAATTTGATGAAAATCTCTTGGACTGTGAGCCTAATTTGGTGATTGTGCCTTCCTTGGCCTGCGAGCCATCTTCGACATTTTTGTCTTCTTCTGTTTCTATTCTGGTTTCTTCTTCAGATGATGACAATGAGGATGAAAATACACCTCTACCTACTCACCTTCCTCTAGATGAGTCCTTTGAACATGAACCAACACCAGCTCCACCGCTTCCTAGATGGGTTCATTCAACACGAGAAGAAGTTGGTGATCTTGTTAGTGATACTTCAGATCAGTGTCAGACACATTCACAGTTCTAGCGAGCCTCTTCTCTTTTGGCTCAAGTTTCAGAGACTCATGATCCAGAGACATTTGCAGAAGCTTTAGGTCATCCAAATTGGGATACAAAAATGAATGAAGAGTACCATTCTTTAATGACAAACAATACTTGGGATCTTGTACCTCTTCCAAAAGGAAGAAAACTTGTGAGATGTAAATGGGTCTACAAAACTAAGTATGCATCAGATGGAAGTGTTGAAAGACACAAGGCTTGNTTTCCCAAGTTGAAAGAATTGACTATAATGAAACCTTTTCCCCTGTAGCCAAAATGAATTCCATCTGCCTTGTTCTTTCCCTTGTTGCCTCACATAAATGGGAGGTCCATCGGATGGATGTTAATTCCACCTTCTTTCCCGAAGATTTGCAAGAAGAAATCTACATGGAACAACGTCCTGGCTATGTCCATAATGAATCTAGCCTTGTTTTTAAGAAATCTCTTTATGGTCTTAAGCAAGCTCATCGAGATTGGTATGCCAAAATGGAAAACTTTCTTATTGACACCAGATTCTATAGATTCCATTCTGATCCTAATGTATATAACAAGAAATTAGGAAGCCATCTCATAATCCTTTTCCTTTATGTTGATGACCTTATTCTTACTGGTAGTGACTCAAAAATTTTAAACCATGTGAAAACCAGCCTTAAGAAGAAATTTGAAATGACAGACTTAGGCTTTTTGCATTATATCCTTGGCCTCTAAGTTTTGAAAACCAATGAAGAAATTTTTATTTCCCAATCTAAGTATGCTTGTGACCTTCTTTGTCACTTTCACATGGACGATTGTAAACCATTCCCTTCTCCCTTCTAGTCTAGATTCAAGCGTACTGCCACCTGTACTTCGCCTGAAGTTGATTCCATCCTGTATCGTTAGTTAGTTGGTAGCCTCTTATAATTGACTCATACCCATCTTGATCTTTCCTTTGTTGTTGGTCTTGTTTCCCAGTATATGAAAACACCCCATAAAAGCTATTAGAAAGTAGCTAAAAGGATATTTCACTATGTTTGTGGTACAATTCAGTTCAGGATACATTATTGTTCAAGGGGGGATCCTTTATTGGTTGGTTTCATTGATTCAAATTTGGTTGGTGACCTTGATGATCAGAAGTCTACTGTAGGTTATGTTTTCAGCCTTGGTTCAGGACCTGTCACTTGGGCCTACAAGAAACAATAGGCTATTGCACTTTCTTCAGCAGAAGCAGAGTACCGAGCAATGATAAAAGCAGGTCAGGAAGCCTTTTGGATTCGACATCTCCTTTCAGAGTTTGGATTCCAGCAACAACATTCGACTATCCTTTAGTGTGACAATCATAATGCCATCAAGCTCTCCAAAGACCCAGTTCAACATCATCGTAGAAAGCACATCGAGCTACACATGCACTTCATCATAAAGCTCATTCATGATCAAGTTATTGAAGTGCTCTTTTTTCCTACAGAAGATCAAGCTGCAGACATTTTCACAAAGTCTCTTACAGAAGTGAAGTTTTCGAAACTTCGATCTATGTTAGGAGTTCAGGAAGTTGTCATTAAGAGAGGATATGCTCTAATGCCTCCTTCCTTCTCCTCTTGTGTCCCTATTTTAAATCCTTTAATCCTATCCCAAGTTTTTCTTAAGGGGGTATGTTAGTATATTTAGACACTTAGGAGTTAGTTAATATCTACTTGGTCTAATGTGTCGTTAGGTAAAAGTGTGTTTTTTAGTGTGTTTATTTAGTATGCATTACTATGCATTTGTAGTTAGGAAATCTGACGGTCACGATATGTTCCCGAAATAGAGTGATCCGGCGGTTCATATTATCCTTGATCTTGATGGCCATTGATCAGTGGCTTAACACCCAATTGGTATGTGATCTCTATTTAAAGAGCATTGAGGGTCATTTTTCGATGATCGATTGTGAGAAACTCTCTTGTAAAATCTCTCTGTAATCTTTTTCTTTTGCATTAATAAATGACTCCAAGTGGTCGCATTGGTTGGGGTCGTGGATGCTTCCCTGTAGGGGTTTTACCACGTCAAAACATCGGTGTGTTGATCTTTGATATGGTTATGTGAGTGGTTACTGAAGGTGTTCGTACTCTGTTGGAATACATGCGTTGTCGAACACCTTTGAGTACTACACAATAAATGTATGGTTGAAGGTATATCCAATTTCTCTCTAGACTTTTATTTCTCTTAACATTGCTTATATGGGAAGCAGAATCAGGTAAGATTCCCCTATGGTTCTACAAGGGAAAGGGGTGCATTATAGTTGGTGCACGGTGATTTGTTTGGACCTATGTCGGTTCCATCACTAGATAAATATGTGTAATATGTCTCATTCATAGATGAATTCTTGAGCAATACATGGATTTATTTCCTTAAGAATAAATATGAAGTATTTGAAAAATTTAAAGAGTTTAAGGCTCTTGTGGAAAATTGAACAAAGAAGAAAATTAAGGTGCTGAGGATAGATAATGGTGGAGAATTTTGTGGGAATGAATTCGAGAAATTCTATAAAAAAAATGTGGTATATAAAGGTAGAAGAATAATCCATTCACACCTCAAAATAATGGAGTTGTAGAAAGGATGAACATGACACTAATGGAAAAAGAAAGGAGCATGCTCAGTGGTTCCAAGTTAGGACAGAAATTCTAGGCAAAGGCAACATATATTTCTTGTTACTTGGTAAATAGATCACCTTCATCAACGTTGGATGAAAAGTCTACACACAAGGTATGGATTGGAAAAAAACCCTCTCTTACACATCTCAGGATGTTTGGATGTGTACAGGTTCCAAAGGAAAACAGGAGTAAGCTAGATAAAAAGGTTGAAAAGTGCATCTTTATTAGCTATAAAGATGGTCTAAAAGGTTATAAGATTTGGAACCCATAAACTAAGAAGGTAGTGTATAGTTGAGATGTGCTATTTAGATAAATCAAAGATGTTGTCAAACAAGAAGTCCTACAAAGGGAAGAAGAACCAAAGAAAATAGAGTTTGAATTGAAGGATAATGAATTAGACTCTATAGAAGAATAGGAAAACTAAGAATAAGATCCTCATACTATAGTATTGAGGAGATCAGTTTGGGAAAGAAGGAAACCAAAAAGGAATACTCCACCTTATTTCCATTCAAATATTTGTTTGTTTATTATTGAAGAATGATCCTAGAACTGTTAGGGAGGTAGTGGATTCAGAGGATGGAAAAATGAAATGATGGAAGAAATGGTAGTGTTGGACAAGAATGAGGCCTCTGATCTAGTGTAGTTTCCAACTAGAAGAAATACCATTGGTAGAAAATGAGTTTTTAAGAACAATTTAAATGTTGAAGGAAAATTGGAGAAATACAAAGTTCGGTTAGTAGAAAAAGGTTACTCCTAGGTACAGGGAATTGAATTTGGTGATATTTTTTCTCCTGTTGCCAAATTAACTTCAATTAGATTTATTTTATATGTTTTCATTGCTTTTGATTTTGAAGTTGATCAGATGTATGTGAAGACAAAATTCCTACATGGGAATCTAGAAGAACAAATCTACATGAAGTAGCCAGAAGGCTTTGCTATGAAGGGAAAGAAAGAGTTGGTATGCCAGATAAAAATATCACTATATGGGTTAAAGAAATCGCCAAGGATGTGGTATCAAAAATTTGATACTTATATATTGGGACTTGTCTTTACAAGGAGAAAATATGATAACTGTGTGTATTTCAAATTAGTAGGTGATCATTTTATTTATTTGGTCTTGTGTGTGGATGATTTGTTGTTGATATGTAACAAAAAGGAAATTATTTAGGATGTGAAAACTTAGTTTCCCTCTAAATATGACATGAAAGATCTTGGTGACACAAACTTTATTTTGAGCATGGAAATTAAAGAGACCAGGAAAATATGAAACTTTGATTGAATCCAAGAAACTATGTTGAGTCAATATTGCAGAGGTTTAATATGAAGGAATGTAGATTGATCAAGGTCCCTAGTCATGTAGGTGTAAAGTTATCTGCAGATCAATTTCCCAAGACAAAGTAAGAGGAAGATGGAATGTATCTTGTTTTGTATGCTAGTGTGGTTGGAAGTTTGATGTATGCAATGGACTAGACATTGCACATGCAGTGGGAGTTTTGAGAAGGTATATGTCAAATCTAGTAAAGGAGCATTGGACAACATTAAAGAGGGTTTTCATGTATTTTCATGTTACTACTAGTTATGGATTGTGCTATAAAGGAAGACTATGATTGGACAGAGTGTTGGATATACATGGATTTGTTGAGGTCAACTAGGCTGGAGATATAGATCACAAAATATCTACAAGTGGGTATGTGTTTAACTTATTTGGAGGAGCAATCAGTTAGATGAGAAAACTACAGTCTATAGTGGCACTCTCAATTGCAGAAGCTAAATACATGGAAGCCACTCATGAAATAAAGGAAGCAGTATGGTTACAATGATTGTGTTTAGGTATTGGTTTGGTACAACAAGTTGTAAGGATAGATTGCGACAATTAAATTGCAATCTTCCTGGTGAGGAACCAAACTGATCATTCTAAGAAAAAGTATATCAATGTTCAATATGTGGACACTTTGGAGATTATTGCAGATTCATTAACAAAATCTGTGACAACTAAGAAGTTCTCTTTGTGTATATAATCAATGGGCATTTATGCCCTAGATTTTTTATCATGAAAGCTTGATCCCCTCATATGCAAAGAAAACATCAAGTGGGAGAATGATGAGTGTTTTCTATATACTTTTCATGATTGTAGGTCCTCCTTTTGAGGGTCTAAATAGGTTGTTTGTTTTCCTGGTTTGGGTTTCCAGGGTAAGTCTTTGTGTATATGTATGATTGCATTTGTTTTCTTTTCTATTTTTTAATAATATGTGTGTGTGTTTCATTATTGGAAAAGGTTTAAAACTTACACTTAGTTAGTTCTCCACTTTAGCTCTCTTCACACTAGGTTAAGTTTACTTAGGGAACTTTTCATGTTATCTCGTATTGGTTGTGTTTTTAGTCTCTTAGGTGGTAAATTCTATATATACTCACCCATCACTCTCATATGGCCATCTCATTTTTCATTGTATCTTGTTTTCATTGTATGCTTTGGATTCTCTTGAGTAGAATACAATGTATTCTTTCTCGTTTCTAATTTCTATATTTGATTTCCTTCATTCATTTGCATTCTTGGGCAGATGTTTAGCCAAATATTAACATTTGGCTAAAAATCCATGTAAGAATGCAAATGAATGAAGGAAAGAAAATCTAGAAATAAAAAATGAGAAAGAATAAAGTGTATCCTACTCAAGAGAATGCAAATCATACAATGAAAAATGAGATGCCCATATGAGATAAATGGGTGAGTATGTATAGTATTTACCACCCATGGGAGAAAGTTAAAAAGTCCCTAAGTAAACTTAACCTAGTGTGAAGAGAGATAAAGTGGAGAACTAGCTAAGAAAGAAATAGCTAATAAAGAACTAGATAGCTAAAGAACCCTATTCACACTAACACCCCCCCTTAAGTGAAAATTAGGGGGGAATGTAAAAAAATATGAAAATATGGGTCATGAATCCAAGGCTAGATAAGGTACCCATGTACAAAAGATCCCCTCAAACATAAAATGAAGGATAAAACCCAGTGGGAA
>JASDQU010682500.1:22607-35764 GCA_032191745.1 Picea mariana | reverse complement strand
AAAAGGTAATATATATATATATATCATGGACCACTATGGTAATGATATTGTCAAACTCAACATATCATTATATGCCATAAACGTTTAAGAGCCTCTGGTGGTATAATCAACATGTCATAATGCAAATAATGACAATATAAGAACAATCAACATAATATTAATATTAGAATAATCAATATAACATTAACGTGTAGTAAAATTAATAAAATTAATAATCTATAAATTTTATGAGTTTGAAAATTATATATTTATCATTTTGTCTCATAAACAAGGTGGTTTTATACACTAATTTGGTGTGGCTTGGTCGTAATTTTAAAAATAGATTATTATTATTATAAATCAAGGGACCTCCTTCCACCCAACGATTTGACTGGTAAAGTTTATAGAAGTATAGATACCCTACCCCCTCTGGATTTGAACTTGTGACCTCTTAAGAGGAAACACATATTCTTAACCATTAAGAAGAAATACTTATGTGGAGAAAGCCTTAAAATAAACAGAAATTATATGTGTATGTGTGTTTGTTTTAAAAGTTAATTTTTAAATCAATTTATTGACAAAAGTAGTGGTAGGAATAAGGAAAAACTGAAACTTTTATTATTGTTGATCCAAATCCAAGACTCAAATACTAGATGTGAAAGGGGAAAAAGTGTGTTTGATGTGTGGGTGAATAAATTCTACAATACAAAATTTAAATGCGAAAAACAATTTTATGTAATTTTATATAAAATTATTTGTTTTCAATAACTTAATTAATTTTTACAGTTAATTAAAAATATATTTTTTTCATTTTTAATTCGTTTGAAATTTTAAGCATTCTCTATTGCTTCTTCTTTGTAATTATAGTTTACCAATAACCCTTATATGATTATTATAGTTCACTAATAACTCCTGTATGTAATTTGTCATATATATATATATATATATATATATATTTGATAACAATGTTTTAATTAAATTAATAATATTTATTTTTACTATATAATATGATATCGAGTGAGATAGGATGATTTTGGATTTTTTTTTATAGATATTATTAATTAAATAGATTATTATTTATTATTTATAATTTTAATTTATTCAATTCAATTTTATGTGATGTTTTTTATTTTTATTATATATATATATATATATATAACAATGTTTTAATTATATTAATAATATTTATTTTTACTATATAATATGATATTCAGTGAGATAGGATGATTTTGGATATTTTTTTATAGATATTATTAATTAAATAGATTATTATTTATTATTTATAATTTTAATTTATTCAATTCAATTTTATTGGATTTTTTTTATTTAGTTATATGTAATAGAATTTATATTAAAATTTTAATGATAGTTTTCTTGTATGATGTATTTTGTTTTATTTTGTATTTGTATTGAAAATATGTTTTTGATTTATTAATTATATTACTTTGTACTTTTTAAAATAATCATTAATATCTTTTTTTCTTTTTTTTAATCACAATTTATAATTTTTTTTGAAACTATAATTAGTTGTCATAATCTATAACTTATTTTGAAACTATAATTGGCAAGCTTTTAATTTATGTGAATATAACTATTGAAATGTCATGAATTATTTGTTTAATAGGTGAGGGTGAATACCAAATTTTGTAAGTTGCATGTTATTTTGAAAACTATTATAATATAAGGTTGTAGTGTCTTATTTTTCATTCTATATGGTACGCCATATTTTTTTATTCCATGTCCAATAAAATTACATCTAGAATGTATGACCATTTATTGTGTCCATTTTTTGCATCCCTCACATCCCTTAGTTTTTACATCCTTTTGCATCATTGTTTGCATCATAATGGTTTTTCTTGCATGTTATTTTTGCTTCTAATGCCTTTGAATTTGGGTCCCAATGAGTCCATAGAATCCTTACTTACATCCCAAATTTGATTTTGTATCCCAATTTACATCTATATATGTGCTCTAATTTTCATCTTTATTTGCATTTGGTCAATGTCCATCTCAAATTCTTCTTCTTGATTATATTTCCAATAATATATTTGTTAGAAAGTTGTCTTAGGTTGATGGATAGTTGGTATGGATAGTTGGTTTTCATTGATGTCAACCATCGTACAGTGATATTGTAGATTGATGTCAACCCTTAGTGATTGATGTCAACCCTTGAAGAAAGTTCGGTAGCGAATTCTGGTAGAACAAAGGTTTGGGTAATGGACCCAAGTTTGTTTGATGTATAATGGTATGTGTTTTAATATATTTGAAGGTAAGATTATTCTAGATGGATAGTACATGTCATGTCATCTCTGGTGGTATGTGGAATGTCACATAACTCCTCACGGTTAGAGATTTATGGCCATGCGAAGTTGGAAAACCCTCATGAGTCATCTAGAAGCCCCAAAAGGTCAAAGTAGTCAAAGTGGTTGCAAAGAAGAAATTATTTAAATAATAAACTAAAGTGATGAGTGTACTATAAGTCAAAGTGGATACAAAAGAAATTATTTAAATAATAAAGTTAACGGAGAAATTACTAAGTGGACACGTGGTTAGAAGTGGGTTAGCCCTAAAATAAGGAAAGTGGTTTAAGATGGTTAGAAGTTAACCCCTTGAGGAAGCTACATAAAAGTATAAATAAGAGGCAAGGGTCTCTCATTTAATTTACAATTGAGCATATTGAATATCTACAAGTGACTGAGGTAACCAAAGGATATCTAAGGTGAATTTCAAAGGGAAAGTGAAGCAAACAAGGCCAAAATTCAAGGGAGGATAAAGTCTTTTGATGATGCTTTCTAAGGTATGTTATTTACAGGTCATCTCACCATTTTTGCAATAACATTTTTCTACAATGGTTCAGATAGGGAAATATGGAGGCCGTTGAGAAAACATATTCAATTAATTGTGATAAAAATTGCAACTTGTCGGTCGTTGCATTTTGGGAGTTACACTTCGTGGAAAATAGGGTTTGTGGCTAGTCTTGTAACTAGTCTAAAACAGGTGTTTCGGGTAAAAACATCATAACTTATTCATAACCAATACAAATTCAGTAAGACCAAATGTATTAGTTAGAGTACAGTTTGTAGTATTATGTGTACCATTTTCAGATCCATACAAAAAATATTCCGTGCGGGGCACGTTATACAAGTTCTCTCTCTAGAATAAGTCAAAATTCAACAAGGTATGTCATTTTTTCTATAACTCCTTTTCTAAGAGGTTCCAAGTAGTGAAACCTAGAGGAATTGCATAAAAGACATTGAAGAACATTGTGTACTATTTTCAGATCTTTATTTATTACAGGTACATAGTTATGATTATTGAAAGTTAGGGTTGTTGACTAATCCAAAATTAGTCATGTAAGACTAAAGTAAAGTTTGATGAAAATGTTAATCTCTTGTTGTTAAAGTTAAGGAATGTTTGCAGGTATGTGATCATATATACCAAGTCTGTTACAGAGTTACAAAGCAGATTTGGATGATGAAATTAATGAGGGATTTTGGTTGAGGTATGTTACAGATAGATGTTGTATAATAGTGAGGTTGTGGCACATGGTTTGATGTAATGGTTTATGGTATTTGGTTACTAGAGAAATTTTTGATGGTTATATTGGTGTATGTATTTGGTATATGGTTGAGGTACATGTTGGGTACATGGTTGAGACAAGTAGTTGATGAGTTGGCACATACATGAGGTGTATAGTTTATGATGTTGGTACATCTTGATGAGTCATAGTTGATGAGTAGTTGATGTATGATTGGTACATACTTGGTACATGGTTGGAGGCGCTTGTTAGTAGTATTGTTGACACATGGTTTATGGATGATGTAGCATTCTTGTCTTGGTATATTATTAGAATCACATATTGATCTTGGTGATGATTATGAGTTGTTGTGATATGCTTGGTTGATGCACATCTTGGTGATATTGTGCATATGGTTGAGAGTTGTCTTGGTTATTGATCTTGGTGAGTAGATCTAATTTGGTTGATAAGATTGATGAGACATGTTGTTGTGATAGGTTGTTGTGACAGGTTATTTGTACAGGTTTGGTGCACTTGTTTATGGTACAGGTTGAGGTACATGTTGATGCATGGTACATGTTGGCACATGTTATTGGTATAGGTTGATTACAGGTTTTATGGTACATGTTGTTTCAGGTTGTTTGGTGCAGGTTGATTGGTCCAGGTTTACAACAGTATATCTCACACTTATAGTGTGATAGTGGTTCCATCATTCTACTTATATTTCAGGGTGGTTGGACGGGGAAATGATAGATGGTTGTAGCCACCTTCTGGTTGTAGCTAGAGAACATAGGGGGTTGTAGCCTCCTTCTGGTTGTATCCAGAGAATTGGGAGGTTGGAGCTTCCCTCCGGTTGTAGCCTGAGAAACTAGGGGGTTAGAGCCTCCTTCCAGTTGTAGTTGGAGAATGGGAAGTTGGTGCTTCCTTGAATGTAATTCTTGACATATAAGAAAATAATTTTGTGGTTTTCTCCCACATTGGGTTTCCACATAAATATTGGTGTACTATGCATTGTTTGGATGTGTTTATTATTGTTTATTATCCATTGATGAATTCTAATGCTTATTATACAGTAAAATATTGATGATGAATAGATGAACATGGTTGAATAAGTAAAAGAGTATACTTTGTGATTTAAAGTATTAATAATTGGTATAACTGATCATTACTAATTCACCCCCCCTCTCAGTAATCCAACAATTGGTATCAGAGCATGTTCCTTTTATATGGTATGTGCAACAATAGAGTAGCACCACTTATGGTGCATGAATGGGTTGCTTATGTACATGTCTCAGTCCTAAGCGTGTCACTTAGGGTGTGTCACTTATGTGTGTCTCATAATGCATAACTTATGTGCTTGCCTTAAGTGCATCACTTGTATGTGTCATTGATTTGTTGCTAGCTATGGTGCATCACTTATTTGTGTCGCTTATGTGTTACTAGTTATGGTGCATCACTTATGTGTGTTTCTTATATAATGTGTTCTCAATTATGTGTGTCACTCCAATGCATCACGTAAGTGAATCGATGCTTAAGTGTATTTCTTATTGTGCATCAATTATGTGTGCCTCTTAAGTGTGTCAATTATGGAGCATCACTTATGGAAATTGTGTATGTGCATCACTTAAGTGTGTATCTTATGGAGTGTAGCTTATGGTGCATCTTGTAAGTGCATAAATGTTTATCTTGGCATGTCTCCTAAGTTCATTACTTATGGTATGTTAGTGGGTCACTTATGTGTGTTGTTTATGGTGCATCACTTATGTTTTTTGCTTAAGCATGTCTCTCATAATGCATCACTTATGTGTGTCACTTAAGTGCATTTCCTATATTATCCACTTATGTTTTTCTGGGAATTTGTCAAAACATGAGGAAGTGTTCGCATCCTTTCCATGTTGTAGAATTTTTCAAGAGTTTTTAAATGAGTTGTGTTAATTAGTCAATGTTCAAAGTGAAACATTATGGCCCTAGAAATTGATGTGCCATTCCAACTGTTTAATTTACATTATAATAAAGATAATAATTATCCTACCACTTACCAATTGTAATCACTAGGGTAATTCTTGAATGACTAGATCAATAGTTAATAGGTCACGAGTTCAAATCTCACATTTGAAATGAGATGCATGACACTTTTTGCTATCCCCATTTATGTGTCAATTTGGATCCAATTGACACAAATTCATATGCAAGATTTGGTTGGGATGCAATTGGGATGTTATGGTTATATAGGACACAAACTAAGATGACAATTGAGATGCAAAGGAAAAAAATAAGATGCAAGGAACGTTTTTGGGACATCAATTGCAAATGTGACACATGATAATATAAGGGTAAAAAAACACAAATGCGATGTAGAAGGATGCAAAATGAGATTCCCCCAAATGTATCCCTTTTGCAACCTAAGGACTTCAGGAAAAATGAAAAAAAATACTACCTTAGGACAGAAAAGGGATGATACAACATTGTTTAGGCTCGAAATTTGCAGGATGTCATTGCTTCATGTGATTGTGATCACCATGGGATAAAGGTGGTAGTAAGATCTTTACAAAGCAGGATGTCATTGCCACGTGTTATCACAATCAGCAAGGGTTGAAGGATGAAATAATATATTTTCTCAATGGAGCACTAGTGACAAGGGTCTAGATGGTAGTAAGACCCATGCACATCATAATCTCATGAGGTTTGGTAGTGTTACAAGTCCAGGAAACTCTTCACCACATTGAGGTTAATCAACTGCAAATCTGATCAATGATAATATTTTGTGATCCATGTGAATTAATTGTAGAGGATGCCACTACCGAATATGGTTGTGATCACCAAAGTCAATAATGTGTAATGTCTTGGTTTTGACACTTTGGAAATCTCAAAATTGTTCTTGTATATATTTAAATTATTTGATATTTTTTACTATGCCTTATTCACACCATGAGCTAAACATACCATGATGATTTTGAATACTTGTAAACATTATTTTTTTGTAATTAATAAAAGAACCAAGACTAACTGAGCATGAGCGCTTAAAGGGCCTATGATATCACAAGAGGGGAAATGTCAACAAGTGTAGGGGAATTTTTATATGCATAGTTACCTATTTCTTTCTTCCTACCCACCTTGCCATTATTTTAATCTTCACTCTTTTATGATGTTGATGTTGAACCTAGCCTATAGTTTAATAGGAGACATGAGAAGTGGATGCAACCATCTCCTAGATCTAGGAAACCACCTCCTACATTCTAGAAACGTGTTCCCCATACATTCTTGGAACTAAGAAGAGTTAGATTAAGACTATTTTTCCACCTTTCACTCATAACAAAAGAGAAAATTCAAATGGAAAAAGAGGGGTTGTTTCTAAGGAAGCATAAAGAAGAGAAAAAGGGAGTTTTTGATGAAAAAAGAGAGTTGACATACTATGGTGTTGAGGAGATCATGAAAGAAATCCATCAAAGCCTTGAGAAGAAGAGGAAAATTGAGGAATCCATAGAGAATATGAAGGAATATTGTATAGCATTAGAGGCCAAGTTGATTTAAAAGAAAACTTTGTTATTCCAAGATAAATTTGATCATAAAATTATCCAAGAACCAAGAAAATGTTATTGGAGTTCAATCTAAAAATGGACGAGATTTGTAGTTTCTATACACACACTAATGATAATTGGAGGGAAGAGAAATTTTGAGGGACTATTGAGCAGAGAAATAAGTCCCTTCCTTGTGTTTTGTGGGGCAGGTATTGTGAGTGCCAAAGTTGGTCTGATTGAAATATTGGTAAAATCACACAACAGTGGGGTTGCTTGGTTGATCTTTCAAGTTTTTTGGGATTGAAATAACAACTTGAGAGAATCTTGACTTTTCTTTCTTCGCCCTAGTGGTCTCATAGTCTGGCTAAGGGGTGGTGTCCACATAGGACTACCTATGGCTGGGTGGAAAATTGGTCTATCTCAGTCAGTTGCTTGGAATCCATTGTTTGGAAAAGATAAACGCATCTTCTTTCTTTAAATATTTATACTATGTAATTATTGCAATTCCAATATGTATATGGTTAAATGAAACAAATTTTCCTGTAGGATTGATGAATAAATTAGTATTATTTATGTATGAAGAAATATATAAGAAAATATTGTGTATTTTTAATTGTTTGGTAAAAGAATGGTGATTGGAAATGAATTCAATATACTAATAGATTAGTAATATGGAAAGGTATGACCCCTAGGAGTCTCTGTAATGATTTTCTAAGTAATTCCACTTGAAAATTTAAAATTGGGAATCTTTTTCTTGAATGTTACGTTCCTTAGAATGTTTTCATAGTGTTTAAAGGAAATTTTTTTAGCATGCACCCTTTTGAATGAGTTGGAAGGGTTATTTCATGTAAAATACTTGTCTTTCTCAACCCTCAAACAATGGTTTAATATGGATGATTTTATGTAGCTTTGGAAAAACAAATTCTTGAGTTTTTGGGCATGCATGTAAAGTTATGCATACAATGGTATGGTTGTATCTTAAAATTGGTGATCTGAGCTAATGCAATTTTTGAAAGAGGGAAGCCTTACATTGGAATTGACACACTTGTCAATAATATCAAATACCCATATCATGCTTTAAAAAATATAGGTTGTTTATCAGACCTGTAGAATTTTCTATGGATCCATAAGGGTGTTGCTACAAAATGCCTATATACAATGATTTGACTATTAAAAAAAAAATGATCTGGGTCAACGTGGTGTTTGGTAGACAATAGCCTTCTATTGATATAAAAACACGCACCAAAACATCAAATACCTAGATTGTAATTTCAAATATATGTGATGTTTATTATATCGGTAGCAATTGTTACATATCGCCTGTAGTGATTGTTATGGATTGCTTGTAGCGGTTGCTACAATCTAATAGTTGCTACAAATATGTTGTAGATAATGTTTTAAATTTTACAGTGGTTGTAGATCTTCCATGAGAGTGAATAACCCCTCTAATTGGTAGATTCCATGTGATTATTGACTTAAGTCTATTTGATGAACTTTGGAAATGGATTTGACATACAAAACAAATAAATATACTTACAATGATTTGGAATGTCATCAGTTCATACGTGTTATCATCTTGTAAATAGTTCACGTGGAACATTTTTGAATGCTAGTTTAAAATTGGTTTGAAATCTGGAAAGTTGACTAGTGTGCATTAGTGAGTTCTAATGCCAAACTCCAATATTATATTTAAGAGGAAGGGCTTCCAAAATGATTTGTATTGTGGAAATTTTATTTAGATACCATTTTTATCAATGAAACTTTTATATTAGAAAAACCTATTTTTGTTGTTGATATGAAGGGTAAGATCCTTGCACCCAGAGCCTATGGGTATGGGACATAATTATATGTAGAAAGAATGGTCATGGGTTCTAAATTTTCTCACCTCATTGAGCTTGAGTCCAGCCTTATTGATGAGAGATTGGTTCATGCAGTCTAGAGCATAACTATTTCAACATTTGGGATTATATGAGTTGAAGGTTACAAGTACCTTACATTTAGGTGTTTAATCATTGGTTATATTGATTGATAGTATAGTTATATATTATTTATGGGCCAATGGTGTGCCCCTTTATCTTGTCTACTTTCTATATATACTTTTGAAGTAACACTTTGAAGACTTGGCTTCAAAGGATCGTAGCCTTTGTTAGAGGGGGAGGAATGCGATACCCCTCATGCATTATGCTTGAATTAGATGGTTGCGGCAGATGGTGTTTTGGAATCATCGTCCCCTTGATTGGATTGTTAGTGATAATTGATTATGTTAGAATTATATGCTTGTGTTACTTATGGATGAAGGGTACTAATGATATGTATATGTATTGTAGTTGGTATGATATATTTGTTATGCTTCATGATTATATTGCATATGTATTAGTTTTAGTGAACTAGCATGTGACAAGTTGAAACATTGATGATAGATGAGGAAATCATGTCCAAAGCTATGACTCATGATCGAATGAGGAAGACCACCTTGATTTGGTGTTAGGAATCCTTTGGGATGGGAAAAAACTTGAAATTGACCATCAAAGTAAACTAAAATGGAAAGGGGAAAATAAATAAAGTGCTCCCTCATAAGTCTAACTTCATCCTAGATGAGTTATTGGGGGAAGGGGAAAGTGGTTACACTTGATAACCATTTGAGAAAGTTTTTAAAAGAGGAAATCTCCTTTAAGAAGGGATAGCCTTGCGGGGATCTTATAGTGATTTATGTGATTATGGTTTATGGGTCCTTGGACACTACTGCCGAAGGTATAAAAGTGGTAATAAGATCCTTGTAGGACAAAGGAAGTCACCATTATCGAGGGAATTTTCCTAAAGGGCTGTAAAGTAGTAGTAAGACCCTTGTTGATTTATTCTTAGTGAGATTTACATACCTTAGTTGTTATCTTCATTGAGGCATGAGCCCTACTCAAGAGGCACTTGCTTGAATAAGGCATTTTTATTTGTGGGAAGAACAACCACCTTGAATACGTTTTCCCCTTGGAATCAAACCAATTGTGGAACTTTGTTGAGGATCAACGATTTGAATCTAAAAAGATAAGAACCTCAAGTACTATGTGATATTTTCTGTGAGTTTATTATGATGTTTCATTGTATATGTGATTAATGAGAACATGTTCCGTTATTTTATGGTGATCTTCCTATTTATGATTTGTTAGTGTAGTTCCTTTGCTCTGTTTTCTCACAGATTACTATACTTTGAGCTCAAGGAAAAAAATTGGTTGTATTGCATAGTGATTCCCTCTTGCGTTGTTTTTCCTACACCAGTTTTTGATTTCATCAACTTCACTTTCTACAATGTATTGGCCTTGTAATAACAATTTCTATCATTGTCATACCTATTAACAAATCATCCCCTTGGAATCGATTTGTCCCTTAGAGCCCTTCCTATTGATTTTTTAAGTTCAACAACCCTAATTCCCTTGATATGTACCCAACATACTCCAAGGATCATGTTTTACCAAGTTTCCAAGTGCCAACAATTCTATTTTCTTGGTGCTTGTCTTTCTTTAATAGAAAGACGATGGTTGCCTGCTAGTTTCCCTTAAAGTCATTGTCTACTCAATTCTAGTGTGATCGTACTTCTCTCAAATAGTTTTTTGTTCCTATATAAACTTGGACATAATATGATTCCTGGATTTACCATAAGATAGAATTCAATTCCCAGAGTCCCCTAGACAATTTTAGGTGCCTAGAGTGGTCAACAAACACCTAATTTCAAGTGGATTTCTTCCTTTGGGTCTACACATGGCTTTGTCTTGCATATCTAACCCCTATTGTGTTGCATTATGCACTATTGTCTTAGCGAGGGAATTCTATATCCATTTGAACAATGCATGTTTCCATACCTACACATCTTCAAAGAATAGACCAAAGCCAAGAAAGATACCCTACCTATGTTGTTTACCTCTTGTCATTCTTTCTATTTTTGTCTTGGTTTTTCCCTTGATTTGAATTTTATCCTTTGTTTGATCTATCCAATTATTTTGTTCATAGAGGTGTTGTTTATACTTTATGCTTAGACCAAACACATGTCCTATCGATGAATCTACCCTTCAAATCTTGCAACAATTGACAATTGTGTTAAGCCTCACCCATTGTCCTTAGCATGCCCCCCCAGAACTCATTTTTAGCAAGTTCAAGTCGTGGTGTCATAAAACACAAAAAAAGTGTCTATGAGTCCAATCAAAATGATTTATAAATCACTTACTAGCGAATAAGTGCCCACAAGTTTGTCTAGAATGCCCCCCAAAATATTAAACCACTTAGCCATGCACACCTCGAACATAATTGCAACCACTAAGGAAAGCACTTCACACTACTAAATCACATATTTTTACAAATCAACCATATATGCATTTCATGAATAAAGCATACCATTTCCCATTCATCATCATAATAATACATAAAATAATGTCACAAGGAAACAATTGCTCACAACCGAGGGAAAACCCACTTTGAAATGTCTTCATTGTAGAGCAATATATTAAAATAAATGTTTAATGATAAAACCATTCAAATAAGAATCTTTGTCCCCAATTGTATATTGTTCACAAAAGGAGAGGAGGAGGTTGAATGAGTACATATATTTATCTCACAACCAATCAATCATTATATTAGTAGGGATCACACTTCTATTAACATAATGACCTACAAGGAAATTTTGAAGTCATAAAAACATGATAAGAGAGGAAATTGCTATGCAAGAGCCTATGATTTGGATTTTGTACTTGGTTGAGAAGAATTATTGGTTTCTCTAATCTTGTCTGTGTGGACGAAGGGGTTGGAGTGTTCCTGACCAATCATGGGTAGTTATTCTTAGATTGTGCATGGCTCCTTGTACCATTTTTTGGGCCCAAAATTTGTAGTACACCACCACTGTGTGTGATTGTGATCACCATGGGCTAAAGGTGGTAGTAAGATATTTGCAGAGCAAGAAGCTATTTACATGTGTTATTGTGATCACCAAGGTTGAAGGTGGTAGTAATATCTTTTCTCGAGGGGGGCACCGCTATCAAGGGGCTGAAGGTGGTAGTAATACACATGCTTTCCATAATCTCATGAGTTTTGGTAGTGTTGCAAGTCCAAGAGCCTCTCCACCACAACAAGGTTGATCGAGTGCAAATCTAATTAGTAATAATCTTTTGTGATCCATGTGAGTTAATTGTAGAGGACACCACTACTGAGTATGGTTGTGATCACCAAAGGAAAGAGTGGTAGAAATATCCCAACCTATAGGTATGGGATTGAATTATATGTAGAAAGAATGGTCATGGGCTTTAAGTTTCCTCACCTCATTGAGCTTGAGTCCTACCCTATTGATTAAACATTTGTTTATGGAGTCTAGAGCGCAATTGGCTCAACACTTGGGCTTATATGAGCTAAAGGTTACAAGTACCTTGCATTTAAGTATTTAATTGTTGGTTATATTGCTTGATAGTATAATTATATCTTATTTATGGGCATATGGTGTGCCCCTTTATCTTGTGTACTTGTTATATATACTTTTGAAGTGACACTTTGATGCCCCAACTTTGAAGGGAAGTAGCCCTTGTTAGAAGGGGAGGATTGTGACACCCCTTATGCATTATGCTTGAGTACGATGGTTGCAAGAGATGTGTTTTGGTCTCATCATCCCGTTGATTGGTTTGTGAGTGATGATTGATTATGTTAGACTTATATGATTTTGTTACTTATGGATGAAGGGTACTAATGACATGTATATGCATTGTAATTGATATGATATATTGCTATGCTTCAAGATGATAATGCATATGCATTGGTTTTAGTGAACTAACTTGTGACGGGTTGAGACATTGATGATGGACGGAGGAATAATGTCCAAGGTTATGGCTCATGATCCAATGAGGAAGACCACCTTAATTTTGTGTTAGGAATCCTTTGGAAAGGAAAAAGACTTGAAAGTGACCATCGAAGTAAACTAGAATGAAAAGGGGAAAATGAAATAAGTTGTAATTTACTTTTACCTTCCCTAGGACACTTCTAAATTCACTTATAAGTTTAATTTCTCCCTAGATGAGTTAGTTGGGGGAAGGGTAAAGTGGTCACACTTGACAACCACTTGAGAAAGTTTTAAAAAGGGGAGATCTCCTTTCCAAAGGAGAACCTCGAGGGGAACT
>JASDQU010682500.1:4023-17089 GCA_032191745.1 Picea mariana | reverse complement strand
AGGGGTTGAAAGTCGTAATAAGGTCCTTCCAGGACAAAGGGGGGAACCATTGTCAAGGGAATTTTGTTGAGCGGTTGTAAAGTGGTAGTGAGACCCCTGTTGAGTTATTCTTAGTCACCCTAGTCCTTATCTTCATTAGGACATGAACCCTACTCGAGGCACTTGTCTGAATAAAGAATTTACATTAGTAGGAGGGAACGATCTCCTTGGATGTGTTTTCTCCTTGGCATCAGACCGACTGTGGAACTTTATTATGGAGCAACCCTTCAATTCTGCTTAGCTAAGGACCTTAGGTACTATGTGATATTTATGTGAGTTGATTATAATGTATCATTGTATATGTGACTAATGAGAACCTATTGCATTGTTTTAGGGTGATCTACATGTTTATGATTTTTTAGTATAGTGAATTTTCTTTTTTTGCATATGGATTACTAGACCCTAAGCCCAAGAAGAAAAAATTGTTGTATTACATAGTAATTCTTACTTGTGTTGTTTCACCTACACCAATTTTCAAGTTCATCAACTTCACTTTCTAGAATGTCTTGGCCTTTTAATAACAATTTTGATCAATTTCATCCTTGCTAGCAAATCATCCACTTGGAATCAGTTTATCCCTTAGATCCCCTACCCTACTTCCCCTGATAAACTCCAAGGATCATTTTTTATCATTGGAGTTCTTTGCGTAAGTTTTCGAGTGCCAACAATTCTAGTTTTCTAGTGCTCAACTTTCTCTAAGAGCAAGTAGATGTCTACCTACTAGTTTCCCTAGATCATTGTCTACACAATTCCAGTGTGATTGTACTTCTCTCAAATAGCTTTTGGTGCCTATAGTCTCCTAGATATCGTTCAATGCCTAGATTTCTCATAAGACAACATTCAATGCCTAGAGTCCCCTAGACAATTTTAGGTGACTAGAATGCTCAAAAAGCACCTAATTCCAAGTGGACTTATTACTTTGGGTCTTACACCTAACTTTGCCTAGCGTATCTAACCCCTATTGTGTTGCATTGTTAACTATTGTCTTAGACAGGGACTTCCATCTCCATTTGAACTCTGTATGTTTCCATACCTACACATCTTCAATGAATATGCCAAAGCAAGGAAAGATACCCTACCTATCTTGTTTACCTTTGGTCATTCTTTCCCTTATTGTCTTGGTTTTTCCCTCCATTTGACTTTTGTCATTTCTTTGATCTGTCCAATTATTTTGTTTGTAGAGGTTCCCTTTCTACTTTATTCTTAGACCCAAGACATATCCTCCTGATGTCTTTACCCTTCAAAGCTTGCAACAATTGGAAACCGTGTTAAGTCTCACCCATTGTCCTTGGCATGCCACTCGTAACTCATTTTTAGCAAGTTCAAGTCATTATCCCATAAAACACAACAAAATGTCTACGAGTCCAACCAAGATTTAGAAATCACTTACTAGCAAATAAGTGCCCACAAGTTTGTCTAGAATGCCCCCCAAAATATTGAACCACTTAGTCATGCGCACCTCGAACGTAATTGCAACCACTAAGGAAAGCACTTAACACTACCAAATCACATATTTTTACTAATCAACCACATATGCATTTCATGAATAAAACATTACCATTGCCCATTCATCATCATAATAATACACAAAATAATGTCACAAGGAAACAATTGCTTACAATCGAGGGAAAACCCACTTTGAAATGTCTTCATTGTAGAGAAATATATTAAAACAAATATTTATTGATAAAACCACTCAAATAAGCATCTTTGTCCCCAATTATATATTGTTCACAAAAGAAGAGGTTAAATAAGTACACATATTTATCTCACAACCAATCGACCATTATATTAGTAGAGTTCAACACCTATTAACATAATGATCTACAAGGAAATTTTGAAATCATAAAAACAAAACATGATAAGAAAGGAAATTGTATGGTAATAAAGCTGTACATAGTTGATTGATAAGTCATCTTGACATGACCTCAAGAGCTAGAACATGGATACAGTTGACATGAAATTATTCTTTGCATCTCACCAACCTATCCCATAGGTTCCTAATTGGATGACGAGGTAATGGCCACTTGGCATATGCATTTCACTTTGTGCATGCTTCCAGTAGAAATAGCTTTAAAATTATTAATTTAATGGAATATGAAACGCCACCATTCACATAATTATGAAGAAAATAAGCAAGAGATAAGAAGATAAAGAAATCACTCTGAAAGGCAAAGTGGCAAAATGATATTAAATGTTCGAGTAGATATTCGGTTGTTTTTTCTTCCTCTTTTTGACTTTGAGCTGTTTTAGTGGAGGTGTTGGACGGCATTAGTGGATGCATGTTAGGAGCAATTATTGAAGCACAACTAATCCTGAATAGTATCTAAGCAATCAATGAAGGGAAAAATAACAACTTAGTGAAATCAAACAATGTACGTATACAGAGTAAATACTGTATTTACTGCATTTGACTATATATACAGAGTGCATATTTCAATAGAGTAGTAGGACTATCCATCTCTGAGAAAACTAAAAATGAAGTTGCAGCTGGTGAGATTTAACTTACATTGATCCACAAGGTCACAAAAATATTTGAAAACAGAAACATTTATTATATTTCAGTAAACTGTTCAAGGATATACTTGACATACAAAGAGGGTATATCAGCTTTCACAAGACAGTGATACCGATGATTAGAAAAAGGAAATAAGATTCAGGTACTTATTGAACGAATCAGGAGTCAGTCTGAGCTAAAGGATATGCACATACTTCATTCACCAGATAGAGAGAAGGCTTGGAATTTGTATAATTATAGGTCAACTTCAACCTTCTTCCCCAGTAAGTTAATGCAGAGAAAGAACTGAATTCATGAAAGCCCGTCTGCATTGATGCAAGGAACAGCCATGGCATCAAATTCCAGAACGCATGCCAAGATTGGATATGATAAACTCCTCCACATGCAATTTTTATATGATTGCATAAGTCAGCAGAGATTTCAAGCAAAGAAAAAAATATGATGTCGATCTCGAGGCCAAATTAGGACTCCTAGACAGGAGAATGAATAAAAGAATTGAGCTTTCAACACTACCCTGTGCAGCTAGCATATTTGTACCCCTGTTACTAGCTCACGGAGTGACTGAATCTAAATCCACCAACATGTGAATTTAAGGATCTATGCCACCTGAATTTGAGTAGACCCTGTATACAGTACATGAAAACTGTTAAAAAAAATAAAGAAATAAGGACCTTATCCATCTAACAAGACCTGTAGTTCACACTTCCAACCAAGGTCTAGCCCTGTTCTGGATTAGATCTTGCACATTATCCATTCCATTTTTACTGCCAAGCTTGCTCTCTGCTTCATCCTCTTGAGTTAAATGATTAGTGTGGCCTTTGTACATAAACAATCCCTGTTTTTGGTTCCGTGCTATCCACCAAGGTTGAATGTAAGAAGGGCTAACTTTGTTGACAGGATCAGCATCAGCAGGTCTAAGTGAATTCACAACACTGCTACCGAGAAAAGTGGAACGAATGTTATTGCTAACCTGAATACCATTATCATCTTCTACAGGTGCAGGCATATTCAAATCTAGCAGCTCTTCTTTTACAGTAGGCTTCAGCTCTGCTTGCTGCTTAGTGCTAGTGACAGTACTAGAAGCTTCAGAAACTATCAAATGACACCTCTTGTGTCCTCCAAGAGCTTGACCAGATGTAAAAATCCTGTGACAAATAGAGCACTCATGTACCCTGGGTAGCTTTTTAGAAGCAGATGGGGTTTCAGCAATTTCTTCTTTTCTTTCATTGCCAGAGTCTTTAACCTGATATTTGCGGGGAGGCTTGCAGAAATCCTCGGATAAATGATGATCAGCTCCAGAAAGTAGTTCCTCATCCATAATTTCCTCTTCCAATGTCTCGTTCTCCTCATGCACAGTTATTCTTGCAAAGCAGCCTTTCACTTTCTTATGGCTTGCTCTGTGACCACCTAGAGCTTGATATGTATGGAAAAACTTCCTACAAGTTTTGCACTCGTACATGGGTACTTTCTTACATACATCCTTGACATAAGCTTCAGATTCAAGCTTCTCAACACCATTAATACTAACTCCCTTCACCTTTACTCTGCTGGTGCTGCTTTTCCGAAGCTCTGATGCAATATCTTCTTCAGTACTGGGAATCTTTAAGTCTGCAGATCCCGATGTAGCAGAGTAAGCAGCACCTCCTTGGGATCCATCAAGGTTTCTTGTTCCCTGAAAGCAACTTCCATTAGCAAGCATCATAAGGCAATTGGCCATGTCTTCTTCTTCATTGTTTTGTTCAGAATTCTTGGGCTGAGTATGATTATGTGCTGATCTTGGACGCTTCGATCTCTTCCCCTTCATCCACCTATGAAAACTGCTTTGATCTTCACCAGAAGCTGTCCCAGCATTCTCAGCCTCACTTCCACTATCCAAGGCTTCTTCATCTGAGGAAGATTCCCAATTTTCTTTGGGATTTTCACCATAAGCAACCCAATTCTGCTTAGAATTTTCAGTGGCAACCTCCCAGTTTTCCTTCGGATCCTCATGCAAATTCTCAAGCTGCTGCTCCTCATTAGTGCAGTCTTTGTTCTGATGGGATCTCCACGCCCTATCCGAATGACACCTCATGTGCCCAAACAGAGCCTTCCAAGAAGAAAACTCTTTCCCACACTCCTCACACACTCTTGAATTCCTCAAAAATGTAGACCCAAATCTCTTAGCCCCAGACCCATCTGCTCCCCCAAAGGCAAAAGAGTAATCCTGATCTGCAAACCTCCAGCTTCGCTTCGGGTTCCTCCTCAAAGTGTACATAGAATTCAAGCCCTCTACCTCATCCTGCACACCTTCCTTGACAGAATCACCACAACTCCTACTGGGCTCCTTCACCTTCCCCTTCTCAAACTCCTCTTCTAAACCACCACCCTTAATTGCACCCAATTCAGCCCCATGTACTCTCATGTGACCACCCAGAGCCCGCCCACAAGCAAATCTCCTCTTGCAAACTCTACAAAAATGCTTCAAGCTCTCCTCAAACTCCTCAGACCCTTTACACCCAACACCATTATCAATCCCCACAGCTTCCATACTCACAACATAATCCTTTGCAGCAGTCATCCAATTCAAACCAAAAAAACAACAAAATCCAAAACCAACACTAGAAATCCAATCTTCCCACTCCTTCTAGATAACTAAACAGAAAAATAAACAAACCCAAGTGATGAAAGCTAACCTGTGAGCATGTGGGTAGATCCAGAACGAACAACCTTACACCAAATTTCTATGCCAAACCGCCATGTGAACCACCAGCAAATTTCTAATCGATGCATGCGTTTCTGTCAACTGCCCAAGATCATATATTTCCTACTAAGCCAAGCATAGACCCGCCAGCCAGAAAGGACTTCCCCATGTGTTGGATTTCCCTATGCGGGAATCGGGAAATCCCCCCTCCCCCAATTGAAAAACAGCACTGACTCTCCGTAGGACTTGTTCTACTTGTACTAGAACTCGATACGACCTCGGCTTCTCGTGGGTCCACGTCCAAGATCATTCCTAATTTGTGATATATATTTTGAGTGTGTATATCATATCTGTGTGTATATATCAGTATCTGCGATCCAGCGTTATTACTATTATTGTATGCTATTGATGAATGGGATTTATGATTATTATTGTTATTCAATTTCACGATTTGCAGACGGTAGAGATAGAGCATGTGGGCAGTTACCAAACCGAAATTTCCGTGCTATGAAACCTTTTTTCAGTCTTAGTTTGTTCTCCCTCCTTTCTGCTCCTCTGGCGTGATACTTCCGCTTCTTCTCGCTTACGTAAAACTAATCACGCCACCGCCGAGGAGGGGAGGAAGGTCGCTGTCTTCCTATATTTCATATTAATTTTACTTTTTTTAATCATAACAACAACTACTTCGCATATCTACTCCTCTCCTCTTTACCTTACCTTAACCTTCCAACTTTCCCCAACGACTCACAAGCCAAACTTTTCTACTCTACTGATTCTACTCAACACTCCTACTATATTCTACTCAACTCTCTATTCATCATGACGCATCATACATCCCTCACATTCACTTCACTTCACACTTATTCTTGCTCCTTCTAAGTCTTCTATCCACTCACTCAATCTCATTCCTCCTCACTTACTCCCACTGTCTATGATGGGTCTAGTTTGTCTTGCAATCCACATATATTAGTTTTTTTTTGGTAATTTTATCTTTCAACAATGAATAATCATATTCTCAATTAAAAAAATAAGCAAGAGGATAAAGATTATTGAATGCAATTTTAAATAGTACATGAATACAGTTGTAGATCTCAAGCAATGTACCTTTGCCATAACTACACGTCACAATTTATAACAAATTTTATCAACATAATCCACATGAAATGTCATTGTTATGATAAGTGCGAAGGGTAAGACACTGACCATTTATGATTCTCATGGTACATTTGATCATTATTCTCTCTATAGGTCAAGGTAACATGGGAGTTGCATTTGACGATGTTTGTCCTCATTCAAAAAATATAAAGTGTTGTCACCTTAATTATAGTGTAATATTCAACATTTTAACCCTGTCAATGGTGTATTGTCAAGTCAGTGAAAATGGGGCATTGATATTATCCCTACTAAGGTTTAAGCCTCACCAATGACATGCTTGGACTTGTGCTCTTGCTTATTGATGTACCTACATTGAGCTAGATGTAAACCCTAGGCACCTTTGGTCTGAAGTAATCCAATTTGAATGTTGTTGGTTGCACTTTCTCCCAAATAAGGTACGACACGCTAGTTGCATCATAATAATTGGAGGCCAACCAACAAAAATGAACTATATAACCTTGCAAAATTAAGATCCAAGGTTAGATATTCAACTTGTAACTCTTTATTTGAGTCTAAATTTTTAACCACAAATTTTCAACACCATAGGCCATTATCAACTTTGCTACTTGACAACATTTAGGGGTAATATTTTCTATGAATCTTGAGTTTAGGATGTTGTAAACTTATACGTTGCAATTTTCTCCATTTTTTCTTCCTTATTTCTATCCATTTGGCAGACTAGTTTGAAGTTAATGGAATCTCTAGCAATACTAATTGCATCACATCATCTAGCTTAGTTAAAGGTAATGGTTCCTTGACCTGGTCCAAATCATGCCTCCTCTTCACCCCATCAAAGCGGCAACAACACAGGGAAACTAGTGATGGAGAAGTTGACTCCTTAGTCATCACAGATCCATATCAATATTAACTCCCTTCAAAGGAGTTCATTGAGACATTTACCAAAGCTACAACCTCAAACTTTCTATGCATCCTTCTTTGGTGTGACCCATTCGGTATTCGTCGCTAAGTTTTTCCACTAATTAGGCTTGTTATTATTATATATTTAGTTGAAGAAAAAAGATCCACCAAAAACATGTGCTTGAAACATAATCTACATCAAAGAATAATATACTTGTAATCCAATAAATTCATCCAACAACAATTCTCATTCTCTAATACATTGTTTTCTAAAAGCTTTTACTCAAATTAGGTATACGTCGAGGTTAACACAATATCTATTCCTAAATTCAATAGATTTATACAAAACATTTTAATGGTCGAAAAAGACTCAAAAAACCAATATTAAAAAGAAAGACCCAACATTCCCAATTAACCCAAAACTTTTGACGACGACTCTGAATATGAATTAAAACCAAATCATTGTAATAATCTATTATATCTTAATTAATTATAATGCTAACCTTGTTGCATGACCCCACCCACAAACTCATTATAAGAATGGAAAAAAATAAACATTATCAAAAAAAATAAACTATACAAACAATATTTCAATTATATTGATGAAATCACCCTTCAATAATAGAACTTTGATCATGCTTAATCATAATATCACCATCATTAATTATATTACAAATGTGATAACAATTATCTCTATCCTCACTATTATATAAAATATAATAGTAATATACTCATTATATATATAGTAGTAATATACTCATTATATATCCACGTTGTTGCAGGATAATACGATGGTAATATTAATTTCCACATACAACCAAAAAGAAGTCAATGACATGGGTGAATAAAATATGCACGGCATCTCATGGAAAGGGAAGTGAATGACCAAGGCATATGTGATGAAAAAAATATACTAAAAAGAAAAACAAATAATAATTTAATATAATTTTAAAGGTGGCTTCACCTATCCTCATTGAGCACCACCAATTGCTTGATGAGTTGTTTAAGAATTTTCACGGGGTGCCCCTTTGTTGGGCGGTGGAAATGGAATAACTTATAAGGAGGAAGATGTGGCTTCCCTACCTTAACACTAAGGTTGAGTTGTCATGTCATTTAATGCACAGAAAGCAAGCAGTGCATCCTCACATACAACTAAAAAGTGGAACTGCATTATATGGGGGTCTGCCCCCCTTAACATCATGTGTTAGCCAAAGGCATAGATTCTCATATGCAGATTAAAGTTTATATTCTATTAAGAATCATTGCCTCACATTTACAAATTATATGCCATGTGTAAATTGCACTTTAGGTTTACCTACTTATGGTGAGCTTGCCTCACTTGGTGTAGTCAACTTGCTTACTTAAAGCTCCCTTGCTTGCTTGCTTGTTCACCTACATCTCTTAGTTTGATCAACTCTGGGGACCGCTATCACATGATGTTGATGTTGTTATTAGTTGAAGTGAAGTGGTCGATTTGCTAAGTGATAACAATTAAATATATAAAGAGGAATATATGATGTAATAATTGGTGTGGCAATMTTGAYTTGCACCTTGTAAAAACAATACTAGGTGTATGGATAATGCATATAGAGTGTGTGGTTAGAGGAGGTTGGTTTCAAACACTCTAGTTGAAGTGTTGTTTGTTCTTAGGCAAAYTCGTCTTCCCTATGATATTCCCTAGCTAATCCTACATGTCATATAATGAGACCTTAAAGTATTGATAACYTGTGAAAGAAGAAAGTAAGGTATTCACRTGCTCCAATCTTTGTCTTTCTCATATTACTTTAATATAATGATAATATTAATTTTTATTAATTTTTGTAAAGATAATAAGAGAATCACTTAAATAGTGAATTCGYCTTTCTTTGAGTAGATTCATCTTCATCTTTCTMTGAGAATAATTTAGTTAATAATATTGATATTATTGTTTATGGGTGAGTAAATGTATTAAAATAAATGAGACAAAAGCAAAACTTCTCACTGTAATTAGAGTTTTTATCCTAGTTTTCATGATAGTTCTGAGCAAATTTTTGGGACAATTTCAATACAAGGAAGATAGAGGATGCATATGAGCAATATATGATATAGGAGTTTTTAGTTCATCATGGAGAGCATAGGAGAAGACATTTGAAAGAGAAATCGGTGCCTTTCAACCCCTCATCGCAAGAATGATGAAATCGAAAAAGAGTGCATGAATCAATGGAGACTGACTTGTCAAAACACTTGCAAACATTCCAATGATTCAAACCTCAATCCCAACTCCTAAGAAAATGGACCTCTTCTTTGTGGAATGTAGTCTCATTGAGAACTTTATGTGGCTTTTGTTGAACCATTTTGTTCTCAAGCAATGGTTGCATGACTACTAGGGACTCCTCATAGTTGAAATGATGGAATACTTCCTTTGTGGTAGAGGATATATCATCTACCTAACTTAAGGAAGACATGGATATAGTTTTTAAAAGTGGTCCATATTTTATGACCACCAGGGACCCCTCATAGTTGGAATGGTGTCATACTTCTTTTATGGTAGAGTATATATTGTCTACCTAACTCAAGCAAGACATGGATCTATTTTTTAAAAGTGGTCCATATTTTATGGGTCCTAGAAGCTTGTATATGAAATGTTGGACCCTATACTTCAATTTGGAAGAGGAAATCCCAAAGATATTCCTATTTTGGTTACACTTATTATGATTGTTGTTAATATTTTAGGGTGATTCCAACTACTAGATTATAAAAAACAACATAGGGAAATATCTTCATAATGCAAATCTAAAGGAAAATCAATACACTTGAGCAATAATCTGCATGGAGGTATACTTGGAGAAGGGACTTCCCAACATTGTACAAGTAAACTTGGATGGATGGTGTCATCTTCAAGGGATGGACTTTGAACAACTCTCATTCAAATACAATACATGTCATGAATAAAGTCATTTTGCAAAAAATTGTAAAAAACAACAACATATAACAATAACATAGCTTAGAAAATCCCAACAACCATACAAATGGTCCAAAATAGAAGAAGAAAGAGAAACACACACCAATCCAACTAGAGAAAAGGCCCCTTCGACTTCAAATCAATTTTGTCTTGAGCGAGGAGTGGTGGAGAGTTTAGAATAAATATGAGGAAATCCCAAGTGCTAGAGACAAGGAATATGGTTAGATTGAGAATGATGAAGTGAAGGATTCTGAGATGGGGGAGGAGGAATATTGACAAACTATATTAGAGGATCCTTAAGTGAGAATGACCCTCAAAATTAGGAAAAAAAACATTTAGACAAAAGAGCAAGGGTGAGTCCCACAAATCATATGTTGGATTTATAATAGTCGCCCCCTCTCAGCACCCCACCACTCATAAGAGGCAAAAATCTGAAAAGGAGCTAGAGAAAGAGAAGGAGATTGGAACAAAGCTATGAGATCTCAGTCCTCATTTGCCAAATATCATTATAGCCTAGGAATTTCATTCAAATATTAGATATTCTTTTTTAGATTGATCTTACTCTACAAGCCACATTTGTAAAATAGTTTACAAGTTATCAAAATAACCAATGTAAGAAACTAGGAAAAAAAGCACTCCCGTCAAGCAAAGGCAAAATCTAAAGAGAAGCTAAAACCCTTCTTTTTATAATAGATTATAAAGTATCACCGCACTCATCCTTGTTTTTCATTAAAAAACATAATTGTTGTTGTAAAAAATATAAGAGATTCAATCCATGAAAAACACACAAACACATTCGAATACAAATTGCAGTGAAGGTGACTAATAATGAGACCATGACATTTTATATCATCCAAGAGTATTTCCTCTTATTTTCCTCTAATGAAATAAATAAAAATAATATTGTTAAAAAATATTTTTTGTTTTTCTTTAAAAAAACAAACAAACCTATAAACATTAATAGAAAATTAAATTCTTTAAAATAGTAGAGTATAATTTGAATTAATCATTATTTATCTCAACTTTTCAAAATATCATTCAAATATATAAAATAATAAAATAAATCATAAAATAAATATTTATTAAAAATTAAATTTCTATTTAAAAAATAATATAAATAATAAAAACATATAAACAACTAAAATATATAAAATCAAATTCTTTAACATATTAAAAAAATTCATAAAATATTTTTTTAATTAAAAAATATTTTTTTATTAAAAAAATAAAAAAAATAATAAAAAATAAAAAATTAAATTCTTTAACCTATTAAAACAACTCATAAAACATATATTTATTAAAAAATAATTTTTTATTTAAAAAATAAAATAAATAATAAAAAGATTTAAACAACTAAAATATATAAAATTAAATTCTTTAACATTGAATTAGTCATAATTTATCTCAGCCTTCAAAATCTCTTATATATAAAACAAAAGAATCTGCATTTTAAAGAATCTGCATTTTCTTAAAGGTAGGATGATTCACTCCTTTCCTATTCATTAACTCCTATTATGCTATTGGAGAAATATAAATATAGTATCAAATTCATGGCATCTTCTATTATACTCCAAAATATGATAATGATATGGTTCCACGTTATTCCCTGCCATGAATTTTTTAAAACTTTCTTTTATAAGACCCCCTATTATTTTTTTTGCACTTTCCTAAGTCCTATCCATGGTCATTAGTTCCTAAGTCGTATCCATGGTCATAACTAATGATATTCTTACATATAAGTGAAAATTTGTATTTCCCAAATGAACCCCTTTGCTTCAACTTAAGGTATTATCCTTAACTTACACTTTTGCTTTGGCATCTAAGTTTTGAGAAAGTTGGAATATTTTTTTGTTTAGTAGTAAAACTTCATTCATAAATTCTTATTACCCGTTATGTTTTATAAGTTCACAAGTAACATTGAGGAAAAAGACCAAACTAGTTGTTAGTATTAAAATATTCACTTTAAAACATTAATATATTAATATATGATTTTTTATTTATATAAAAAAGAGCTCATTAAAAATAAGATTCAAAATAATGTATAGAATTTTGATATTTTTTTTTTATCTTTACATATTCTCCTTTACCTTGTAAGCAATATTAAATGGTTATCCCTTACATATCTCTTTTTATAACTTTAGCATTATTCATTGGTTATCTCCTACATATCTCTTTTAAAACTCAACTTAATAGGGTTTTTCAAGGTAATCCAAGTAGGGCAAGAATCAAAAGTATAACAAAGGATGTTTTAGGTCTGACCCAATTTTTTGTTTCACATAAAATATTGGGCTACCAACAACAACCATGTTGAACTTCATGACCCTTTATTTTGGTCTCAATAAAGCCTAATATGTTGTTGAAGTCGATATAGGTAGAGGGTGATTCATAGTTGATTATTATTGAATTAAAACAAATCATTCAAGGATAAAAAGCTTGGATTGCCTCCTCTCATTGAAAATTGATAACGCCCCTTTATGACATCAACACGTTATCTGCATTTTGCATATTTTTGAATATCACATGTTCATTGAAATTACAATGTCATAACCAATGCTTGTGCAAATTATGGAGAAAATTTGGGTTGGGTATAGTACAGGTGTGGAGGAAGCGATATTTTTCTAATATTGATAAGATTCCCTATTTTATATGTCAACTATTGCAGCAAGAAAGCGTGCCCTCACATAACAAACATATAACACGAATAACATCACTAGTTTACAATCCCTCTTATTACCTTGTATCGCCTTATGATGGGCTTCCAATATGATGCAACTGGTAACATTTTAGACCTTTTTATCCCAGGCTAACCCCATCATGCTTAAAGTTCCTTTATACTCAAAGGGATTTCTTAGGATGACATTGATAAGTGGTTCAT
>JASDQU010682499.1:22952-46309 GCA_032191745.1 Picea mariana | reverse complement strand
GAATGGAAGGGATGGAAGCATCATAGAAGATATTTAATGCCAATGACATGTCATCGAGATTAAACTTACAGAGGATATGATAGACTCTTGTCAAAAAGCCTTCTGAGGATGAATCATCGTTGATTAGCGAAGTATGAAATTCTTCACATAATTGATCAAAATCATAAATTTCAAAAGCATCTAGAAACTCATCTACAAATTGAAACGAATAAAAAATGTGACATGCTGGAAAGGATTCAAACCAATGTTTGATTCAACCTCTAAAAGTAAAAGAAAACAGTCTGCATAAAAATCCTAAATCTGAGATGTCATGTTTGATGCATTTGCACCAAAACTTGTTAAGGTGGTCTTTAGCAGATATATCACCTTCACCATCAAAGGTGAGTTTGGACAAGCGAGAGACTATCTCGTTGGGAACATTGGGTAATGAGAAGTTGAAAGCATGTTCCAACACAGTGATTTGGGGAGCCATGGGGGAAATTGAATACATTTAAAATAAAGGCTCCTACAAGGTCGGCTTGTCAGTCGACCCTCCTTCTAGCACCATTTGTTGACAGGCGAAAATGACCGTCTGTCAACTGGGAGAGTGGATCCGGTCCAGGGTTGTCTAATAACCCAAGCCGTTTGGGATAACCCACCCTGACGGGTTTAGCGGCTCCGTTAGTCGATCTAAGTCCTAAGAAAACAAAAAGAAAACTACTCTAAAATAACTAATCTAACTAAAAATAACTATTAAAACAAACTAAACAAATCTAACTATCATATATATAATCTACTATCTAATACTATGCTAACTCTAAGAAATTAAATGTCTAACTACTAGCAGAAATAAATCTTATTCACAAAATGTACAATATTTACAATTTACAGATTTGAAGGAAAACCTGAAAAACTCATTAATATTCTGTCCTAAGACAGCGAGAGCTATTTTTTTTTTTTTTATAATTTTATGAAAAAGAAATAAACTGAAAAATAACTAAACTAAGCAACTAAAATACTAACTCTAACTACAAGTCTAAACTACATGTATATCTAACTAAACTACTTAAATTATACTAGCAAATTAACTATCAAATAAATAACAAACTAACCTGAAGAAACACTCCATATTTGTCCTGTGTATGATGATTGTCTTAGCTGATCAGAGGGAGGAAACCCGCACCGAATTATCCACGAGCTTCTTGTAAACTAGAAGCAGTTGTGCTCTTCAAATATAATTACAAAACAAACAAGACATAAAAATTTACAACAACCTTATGATTTATAAATCTTCACAGTTAGATAAATCTGTATGCAAAGATCTATAGAAAATGATTCAATTAACGAAGAAGAGAAATCTGTGATTCATTAACTGAACCAAAGTGATTGTTGTACTTTTAAATAATAAAAGAAATTAGATATGGATAACACTTTAATCAAATCACATCATCCTGCAATAGATTATGATAGCTAAAGTAGTCTATAATCAACTGCAAACTGACATGCATAAAACTTGAAACAAAAGTTGGATATATTGAAAGCGAAAGATGTTATAAGACATCAACTCTCGTCTCAGTTTGTATCATAAATCCATAGCCTGGTTCTCCCACAAGTAAGGATGATGATTATTACAAAAATAATAAGTATTTAAAGACCTCCCACAGGGTAAAACATCCCTGTGGAAGTTATCAAAACTGTTTACACAAATCTGGGAAAATATCCCAAGTCTGACTAAACTAACAACCTAAAATAAAAACTATGTCACACAAATATCTCCTAGACTGCCACAGCATGCCCAATGCAATTCGAATGTACCTGAAAGAGGACAAAAATGGACAAGTTAAGAGGATATTTTGTTAATAAAAATGATAAAAATCTAATTCTAAAGACTAGCTACAGAATCTTGCGGTTTTGTAGCTGGTCTAAATCAAACACAGAATCATATTAAAATCAATTCGAATTTTAAAGAATTAAATTCAAACTATTAAAAAGTATCTAATTGCTATTTGAAAGACAAACAAATCATTCAAATCGAAATTGTTATACTAATTTAAGATCAAGCAAGACTAAGATTAATCAAATGACTACAGAGATGCATGTACTCTATTCCATATGTTATCACAAATTCAGTTATACAGAATCATATTGGATAACTGACAGTAATGAAATCGATTCATGGACCAATTGAAATCAACACAAAAAGTTGCTTCAACTATCCACAAGATCACTTCGAATCCAAACCAAATCAACAAGATCGTTTTCTCAAACTGATATCACTACATTAATCATAAACAAACGATCCATGCTATTAGCGAATCAAATAAAAACTAGTATGTAAATTATCAGAAACAAAATCATAGTGGAATTAAATGGTAGATAACAGGATCTGTAAGATTCATCCAATTGTTTGTTATTTCCAATTAGGGGAAGACAAAATCGATCGACATCCCACGAAACCATTACTTGAATTCATTTCAAAACGAACTATTAACCGAATTTTCTCATCCGAATTCAACAGAAATAACATATGTCAATCTGAGTTTAACAAACTCGTTTTGAAAATTAAAATCAATAGAGTAGCATCAAGTCTATTTTCGATGCGAATCCAACTCATAAAAACAATCTTGCTAACTCAAGATACGCAACAATCCAATCAAAACAAGAGCGAATCGAACAATTTGAGTTTAACATAGTCGTTATGAATCAACACAGTTCCATGATTTCGCCGAAGAGATATTTTGCACAGGTCAGACATAATCCAAATCCGAACGAAAATGTTGACAAAACAGATTCGTTTTCCCAATTTAATAGACTACATCATATTTATCAAGCCAATTCAATCCTATGAAATCGTTTCAAAAATCAAATCATCAAAACTAAATCAGGGTCGCTGTGATCCAACCAAAATGAAATCATATCAAATCAAAACACACTCGTGCTCTAATTTTAGCATAAAAACCTCCTGCTCAGGTCAGATACAAACAAAAATCCAAGCGAAAGCAAAAACCATTGATTTCGTTAACTCAAACCAACAGACAAACGAATCAAACCCATTGAAAACCAATCAATTGCTAAACTAGGCACGACCAAATCGTGTAACCAAATCATAACTTCATTTAATTTTAGCAAAACGAAAACAATGTACAGGATCTACAACATAACCATTTTTGATATGGCTATGACAGAGTCATTTCGAACAATGGACAGAGCTATTTGAAGACCAAACTCAATTCATTATATTAATCCTAGAAATTCATAGAACAGAATTGATATCGAAATTCATACCTGGATGATGAGCAGACAACTTGGTCATGATAGTTTGGAATTGACGAAGGCTGTAGCCGAATCGACATTCCTAAATACGATGGAACCAATGGTTTTCTGCTTCTTGTCATTAGCTTGAAGCTTGTCCCTTTAACTTGTCAACACTATAACTTGGTTTTCCAACGATTTGATTTTCGACTGTAATAAGGGAACGTCGATATAGTAGCGTTCCAGCCACACATTACATTGGTCGCATGACGACTGCCCGAGCTTCGAAAGAACAGTCGAGGGTTTCATTAGGTAGCTTGATCCCTGAGTAACTAGGATTGTTCTTTAAGCACGGGGGTAAATTAGAAACGAAATCATAGGGTGGCTGGGAGCACACAACTTGGGAATAAGGGTACTCACTATCCAGGAAGCACTCGATATCAGAGTCTGAGTCTTCACTGAGGACTATCGGATTTTGATTAACACTAGGTTTAGATTTATTCCGGGAAAGTCTTGATATCAATCGAGCATTCTTTTTACCTTTTCCATCGACAGTACAGTTACCCTTGACCTTCTTTCTCACAGGCTTTTTTACAGCCTCAACCTTGTCTGTTATAACGTCAGGTAGATTGATATCAGGGCTGACCGAGGGTTTGGGAGAAGGTAGAAGGGCATGAAAGGGCACTAGTGGCCCGACCTTAGTCTCACTAACCACAAACTTATCGACTTGGACAGAATCTGAATCAACAAAACCATTCCGAGAGAGAAAAGCTTGCCAACTATTGCCATGGAGGTTTAAATGATGAAGGACGATGAGTCTAATCAGGCCATGGTGAAACAAGCTACTGTCGGCCTTCTCTCGTTTAAACCTCTTAGCCATTTTATAAAGACTACGTTGGAAATAAAATGGCATGTTCAATGGATAACCCATGAAATTCCTTAACAATCAAAGGTGATAAAGAAAAACCAATCCATACCGACCCTCACAGGTCACATATTGTTTAACCACTATCAAGAGGTCATGCCACCTAGGTTTAAGCGTGGAAATAGGCATACCTCTATCACAGGATGTGACCTTTCATGAGACGAACAGTAATGGCCATGGAACCTCATCAACTTTAGAGTTTTTGAACCATCGCTGGCCCATGGCTACTAATCCTGTGGCAGAGCTGATGAACTCTTCACTGATTTCAAGCTGAATGTCACCTATTTTGGCCCTACACCCATCAAAGGTAAGGGCGAATTGGTGTGCTACAAACAATTTGAAACCCTTGAACCTCTGCACAAATGTGAGCAAACCGTTATCTTGTAAATATTTTCGGGCATTATCGAACAGTAGCAGGGTTTGACTACCATTCGGCTCAATTCGCACCACCGGTTCCATGGAGAAGAGAACATGGTAAGTGAAGTGAACAAGCCAGGGTTTGAATGCAACCTACGGAAGGGAAGAATGCTCAAAGGTTTACCCGATGCTAGCAGAGGTGAAACGGGGATAGGGGAAAACATTAATGGCATATCGTGCGAAGGTGGTGGAGCTGGTTCATACATGCATGAGAGTCATATCTACAGTACAACCACCAGGGAAAATAGCTATTCAACCCATTATTGTATAAGTTAACTATTATGCCAATCAACCAACCAATGAAATCAATGGTAAGTGGTTTAAACATTCGTGCGATCAAAAGTTATGCCATAGTTTTAAAACCAAACACACAAATCGAAACCAATACCAAGTTAATGCCAAAGGTTTTGATAACATGAGCTAAGTGTCATATTAAATGATATATATCAAGGGTTTAACCATAACACCTATGTGCTTTTATGAAGCTAATGTGCCAAGTGAATTGATCAAATAACGTGTAAATCCAATCGTCAATGCGTCACAACCTCAATCACTCATGAAACGAAATTACATGATCAGTCAAAGAATGTCAAATGAGTACATATCAAAAGGTTTTGCCAACTGCATAATGATAAGTAAAATGTAAACGCAATGGGCATATCGACAAGAATGATAACGACATTTCAGTGAAGATTTTAATGTGACTTCGAAAACCAAGTTTTCACACTTACAATCGTGAAAACAAGAACAAAGGTAAGTGTGCAAATAACGCAAAGAATAAAAGTGTCATTTTATTTGAGAATTGCGACGAAAAAATAAGGTTTGCAAAACACTGGTGTGGGAAGCTTATAAGACAGTAGAAAAATGTGAATTGGCTGCCAACATGACTCCATAGTCATTTTCAATCTTTCCTTGGGCTGCTCTGTCTTCTCCTGTAGCAGTGCCTCCTCGAGTGATAACAACGAATCTAGGTTCTACTCGGCGAGGTTCAACATATATCAGTTGTACTTGTGGGTTCTGCTGAGGTCCTCGTCTCTCCTGAAGTTTATCCAACAACACATGGTATTTCTTTATGACATGCTCGAAGGAGTTACAGTAACTACAGGTTGTACAAGGATTCTGACAATCCCTTGCTAAATGTCCTGGCTATGCGCAGTTGTAACATATTATTTGTCCTCGGCGTCAGCCCATACCTCCTTCTCTTCCTCTTCCTCTGTATCCACCACGAGAATTGAAGTTTCCTCTCCCCAGAGAGTTGTACTGTGGAGTGTTTCCTTCTTGTTGTACTTCAGATTGAACCTTGTATATGTCTCTCAACCTTTCATGTGTGAGATCATAAGCTCTACAATATCGATCATCGTGCCCCACTAATTTACAAAATGTACGATACAAGTTTGTGGGTGTTTGAACATACTTCTGCATGTAGTAGCACTTACCTGGGCGATGCTTATTTTTGCATACATCACACCAGGGTAGGTTAACTTGCTTCAAGGGAATCGACGCCCCTAAGGCCAAGTACTCATGAAATAAGGGACAGTGTTCCTTATCATGGCCTTCAGATCTACATCTTACACACCAAATATCTTCCCTTTTGTCTTTTCCCTTATATTTCTTCATATCCTCGACCTGTAAAGACAAACTAGTTAGTTGGCTCATGATTTGGCTAATGCCCGAGCTAGATTCTCCCATCGGTGCTGATTCAAGCTTCATGGTGATCTCCAAAGATTCTTTCTGTGATGCAATATTCTGCTGCATCAGAGGGACTCTTATGTGTGGTAACAACGCAATGATGAACCATTCTTTGTTTTATTCATCAGGGATTTGAAAAGCTAATCGGCCTATCAGGGTCTTGAATCTTTGGTCGAACTCCCAAATAGGTTTTGATACCCTTTGTTTAATCTCTTTTAGTTATGTAATACATTGTGACTCCAACTTAGGTTTCTTAAACTCTGCAATCAGTGCATTCTTGATCTCATTCTGGGGCTTAGGCTGTGCCAATCCTTAGACAAGTTTCATGTGCTAGCTCAGTGCGCGGTCCCTTAGCGTAGTGCTGAACTAGGTTCTCTTGATGGATTTATCGGTGATACTTTTAATCTTCCATACAGCTTCACACAGAAACCAATGATGGTATGGATCTTCAGATCCATCTCCTTTAATGATAGGGAGTCTCATTTCATCTGCCATAGAGCCGACTAAGCTTCTTGTCTGAGTAGATGTCGAGCTACTAGTAACACTACTCTGAATATTCTGGTGGTTCTGACTACTCTGACTGCTAAGTACTATTGGGACAATAGGAGGATTAATGTTACTTACTTCAGTATTCCACGCAGTTCTTGAGTTTTCTGGCTCGCTTTGGTCCAGTTCTTCAGCTTCCCCTTCTTTTGTTCTAGTGGGAACTGGATGCTCTTTGTCATTTAGATATACCTCTTCTCCGTTGTAGAAATCCTCTTCACCGTAGTTTTTCCTAAACAAGTTCTCAAGGTGAACCCCTCAGAATACTTTTCCACTACACGTATGTCCTTCTGTGTCACTGTCGCTGTCTGAGATATTGAACATTAACATTTTCTGGTTCAACCAATCTATTGTATCTTCAATATGTGGTTTTCATGTAAGAGTATCTTGATTCTTAGCTTCAGAAAGTGAAAATTTTTTCCTCTAGGTCCTTTGAAAAAGTATCTCTCGGCTTGGATATACGATTCTATTCTGTCAACAGTAAACTCGGTGATATACCCTCCAATGGTATTATCAAACCAATGATCTACTGCTCTAGATACAACATTGTCAATTCTCTTGACCTTCTAGATCAACGTCGGTGTCCAAACCACATGAGGTCTAGATCTGATCTCAAACTGTGTGTCTTCTAACCTAGCCAACCACTCGTGTAGCTCCTGATGGATTCCTCCAAAGAAGATCTTGTGAATGTCGGTAAATATGTTTCTTTGTAGCCAATCTTCAGTACTCAATTTAGGTTTCTTGTTCTGGGATTCAACGAAGTCCTTCTCTTGATCCTCTATCCACTTCTGAATCTCTATTTTCGATGGGAACCACCTTGACATTCCCTTAAAAATATTCCTGTCCCAACAACGGAACCATTTGTTGGCACAGGGGCAGACCCAGGTTTCAATCCAAGAGCATACCAATAAGCCCTAGCTACTGGCCCTTTTGGAAAAACCTGCGAAAAAGATGCAGTCTCACCTAAAGCAACGATGAGGGGGTTGCAGGACAGAGATGTCTACAACTAGGGGAATATCAAGGGGATCTTGTATTACAACAATCACGTTATTCATATATCATTTACTAGCGAAATATAATCTGTGCAACTATAGATCTTTATCTAACACAGTTATGAAAATAACAATATAATAAAGGTAGACATCAAAGCATTAAGCACTCACACAACACAATTTGTACGTGGTTCACCCTCTCTCTAGGGCTACGTCCACAGAACTATGCTTATGATATATTAAGATAAATCTTACAGTTCTGATCTGCACTCTTGGCTAGCAGATCCTCTCTCTCCTTCTGTCTTTCTATCCCCCCTCCTGTGCACCCACCTGCAGTATCTGATCTTCGTACCCAGCTGAAGATATTACAATACCAGAAGGCTTCAACACTTCTATCTCACAATACAATGACCTCTCACCCCAACAATAGAGATAAATAAATAATAATATCATACCCCCCGACCCAGGTCCTCTTGACCTTTATTTATACATTACAATACCTCACCGACAACCTTAGGCTAAAACCTAGGTTTCAAAACCCTAATTACCAAAACCCTAGGAGCCTAAGACCCTAGGTCAACTTGATCCACTTTTTTCGTACTTTGCTAGCCTGTCTTTCCTTCCTTCTCATGCGGTGCTCCAAAGCATCCAATGGTGGATTTTTCAACTTCCTGAGTCGTCCTCGGTCCATCTTCCTTGCTGATCTGTCATCCTCGATCTCCTCATCCAATGGCTTGCTTTTCCACACTTTTCTCCATCTTTTCTGTTCTTTTTCTCACTTCTACCCAGTGACAATCACCGTTTCTCCCGCGAAGTTCACTTTTTACCTTTTCTTACTTGTTATACATTTCCTTTCATAACCAAGGGCCAACAATGAGATAGTTTTGTTCCTGATGGCGAATTTATCGATGCTCATCATGGGAAGTAGAAGAATGACACTTCAAATTCTGGAGATAGACTAGTATATTTCCATACCAGGGGTGCGAAGATATGATCAGAAAAAGATCTCCTTTTATAGGCGATTCTTCAGGTGTGACATCACTTGATTCGATCGAAAGTTCTAAAATAAGTTCTGCAAAGACCAATGACTCTTTGGATTTTGTGGAAACAAATTCCAAGTCAAATTCTTGGATAATTACAATCCATCTACTGATCTTTTTTCCAATGACTCGTCGTGTCAACATATATTGAAAAGGGTTCACAACGACAATGACGGTGGTCTTGCCAAGTAGAATGCAATGATGGATCCACTGGATGGCATGTACTGCTGCCAAAGCAATCTTCTCAACATGGGAATATTTGAGTTCCGGCCCAACCAGGCCTCAGATCAGGTAATAAATAACATGCTCCTCGAGCAGATTGTCCTCTTGAACCAAGACCATGCTAATGGTCGACTTTGTAGCGGCCAAGTACAACAAGAAATATTTGTTATAATTGGGAATCTAGTGCAGAGGGGAAGACGTAAGGGTGTGTTTCAATGCCTCGAAAGAGCTCTGAGCAACTTTGTCCCACCAGAAAGGGACTCCCTTTTTTAATAGGAAAATGAACTCTTTAGTGATCTTGATGTACTTTGCGACAAAACGACGAAGAAAGTTTGATTTCCCCTGTAAGCTCTAAAGATGGGGTATTGTGCACGGGGGAGGCAACTGAACTATTGCCTTAATATTAATAGGATTGAACATGATCCATGTTGTCGAAACAATGAAACCTAAAATATGACCTGACGTCACGTAGAAACTGCACTTGTTAGGATTCAAGTGAATCCGATAGTAGCGAAATCATTCGAAGATTAGTCAGAGGTGTGTGGGATGATCAGATCTCTTGTGAGAGTGTGATGCTAGATCATGAATATAAGCCTCGACTATATGTCTAAGTTCATGGAAAGAAAAAGACATGGCCTGCTAAAAAGTGGCTCCAACAATATTCAGGCCAAAATGTTCCCCAAGGACAAATAAAAGTTGTTTTATGCTAGTCTTCGGGTTTTATATGAATCTGGTTATATCCCAAAAAACTATCCATGAATGAAAAGACCTCACAGCCTGTGCATTCATCGACAATATGATCGATGAAAGGGGTGGAAAAAATATCTTTCAGATAGGCCTTGTACAAGTCATGAAATTCCATTCACATGCGAATCGTACCCTAATTTTTGTTAACCAGAACAAGATTTGACACCCATTCCATCATTTATATCGGGTAGATAAAACCAACTTTAAGAAATTTATCTACTTCAACCTTAATCGCTGAAGCTTTCCGAGGATTCACCAGAAAAATCTTTTGTCAGACTAGCTTGGTGTCAGGATAAGTCATTATTTCATGTTCGATGTTTCTTGGATCTATGCCTGGAATTTCCTCATAAGACTAGGCAAACATGTCGCGAAATTCCTTAAATAACTTCATATAAATTCGAATCTCTTCGGGGGAGAAATCCTCTCTGATGAAAACATTCTCCATGATTCTAGGGGTTCTGGAGATATCTATAAGGATCATTTTAGCGATACTCTCCATATTACCCTCGGCATAAATTGCATGCGTAGACAGAGGATTAATAGGACAAGACCTATCTCCATTCATAGTAAAAAAAAATTCACCTACCTATATTCTCCTTAGTTCTGGGAGGAAGTATGATCTATGATGGAGATCATCCCAGGTTTTGTCTGGACAAGTCAATGCCTCAATAATCATCTCATCTGAGGGCAAGAACAAGTCTAATGAATATGTAGTGGCAAGAGAACCTTGATCCCAAATAGTCTCGAGAACTGGATCTAACTCCTGTGTGGGAGTCAGATCAGGGTCGACCAAAGCTTGTTGGACAATGTTGTATGCAACTTCTTCCTCAGACAAGGGCATGGCCATGCTAGAATTCCATGTCCCTTCCATCGAGGACGATGGGGAAGGAAGAGTCCATGGATTGTGAAAGTAAGTCGTTCAAAATGATGACATTTGAAAAATTTCATCCCTAGGATGGTTGGGAGCAGTCGATATAAATTTGACATCGCTAGAAGGAGGCGGGTAATCAAAAGTACCCATCAATGATGGACACAAACTAACCCCTACATTGAAGGTATCATGCTGAGGATTATCAATCATCGGGACCGTGGATGCACCCGATGAAGGGTCAGGACAGAAGAAGGAAAAATTGTCAATGGTCACAATTTGGCCCTCGTGTGGAAACAACAAGACCTTAAAAACTGTAGCAACCACTACATGCATTGCATAGGTCCAAATCCTTGCTAACAAAAGGTTGTAGTCGAGAGGTGCATCGACCACTTCAACTTCAATGCACACAGTCTTTCATCCTAACTACACGGGGAAAGAAGGAATGATTCCATGTAGTCGAAATAAACAATCATCGAATGTTGTAAGCAATGCAGGTGACATAGACAAAACAGATTGGCCAATGGCCTTGCAACATGCAAATGAAATTATGCAATTCGAGGTTCCCTCGTCAACCACTGTACAAAAGATATTATGAGTAAAATATTTCATGGTGTGAGCCACTACTATGTGAAACACAACATGGTGTGGAAGACGAGGTTTCAATTCGGTTGGATCGAGAATGATCACTCTTGGGTTACAAGTATCTACAGATCTAAAGGTGGATAACAAGGATTTTCTCTGTGAAGGGTAGCTCTGGAGGACTTCTAAAGCAGACATGGAGTAAGGGGTTTGTGCCAAATCTTCCACAATAGAGTAGTTCTGGGAAACCCTCGCATTCGGATTATGAGAAGCTTTCTTGAATGCTCCTTTGGGGATGTGTGTCATTATTTCTCCCATCATATTCTCAATCTGGAGAGGAACAAGTGGGCTTGTGGCTTCTTTATCCTTTTCGACAGATTCTGACATTTCGTAATCTCGGGCCCTGGTCTCTGTATGAGAATCACCTTTCAACATGTAAACATTCACGACCGAGGTATTACCAGTAGACATGGGGGGTCCATGCTCGAAGATGCTGAGGCCTTAGCCATGTTTTGCCCATTTGGAAATGGGTTTGTCAACACAATAGGCTATTGTTGTGCTAATAGATTCTCAACCTCTGCTATTCGAGGGCACATGCGAGTCGGGTGGCCTTTCGTGCAAAGGTTACATAGATACTTCGACTTTGTCTTCTCTATTTACCCCCCACAAACATTGTTATTATCCTTTTTGTTCCCTTTACCCTTCTTGTTCCATTGTTTTTTATTTCCTTCAGGTTGCTGCTTGGTCTTTGGGTTCATCGACTACACACTGTGTACATCTGATATTTGGGTAGGGGGAACAACCAAACCATAGGTCTAGATGGTCATCATCTGTTGTATTTAAAATTGTTGCAATTGATTTGACAATAGATCAATGCAATTTCCTTTTGCTGATCCCACAATACCATCAGTATGTGGTCCAAACTTTCATTTTTCCTTGTCGAGGATGTATTGTGGTGCATCTGGCAACATCTCATAAATTAATCTAGACTGAGAGTAAATCAACTCGAGTTGTTGCGCTCTCATTATTGCCTCTTTCTCTAAAAACACTCCCGAAGTTACAACATCCTTGGATACAACTGGTACCAAGGACTTCATGAACCACTCCAGGAATAAATATGGTGGGACCTGTACCTTAATCAATATGTTCCGATGCCGCCATTCTCGAATGTGATCAGAGATATGGTCGGCCTTAGTCTGCTCAAAGTTGGCCAACAATTCATTGTCGACATCGTATCTCATGGGTAGCTAGAAATGGTTTAGGAAGACCATCTCCAAGTCATTAAAGTAAGAATACCTTCAGCAATCGATCTCAATATACCATTTCACGACACCCCTGATAAGAGTTCGTTGAAATAGGCACAGCTGTATGAAGTCATATCGTGGTGATTTTGATGAGCACCATAAGTGGAAAGTTGTCAAATGATCACTTGGGTCTTCGTCAGGCTTTCCTTTGAATTTTGGAATATCTGAGGGAAATTTAGTCGGCATGGGGGGCATATGCGGATCATGAAAAATTGGGTTGTTGAGAAACCTTGACAAGTCTGGCAGATGTAGTGTTGCCAGAAACGGTAGTTTGGGTTGAGTACTATGTATAGGAAAAAGAGGTCCTGGAGTTTGACTGGCACCAGGTTGTCAGGAAAAGTTGGGTTGTTGGCTAGGGTTCTGGTAGAAATCGTGGCCTTGACCAGTGTACCAAAACTGCATTTTCTAGGATATTATCGGTTGATTCCTATAATTGGATGACATAGGTTGGGAAGGGATTTCTCCCTCCATTTTTTTCCAAGGATTTTGGAAGGGGATTCCCCTAGCTGATCCAATGGTCATAGGTACTAAGCCCTACCTGAGGTTCCATTGAATATGGAAGGGGTTGTCCCTGACCGACATCCCTTGTGAGGGAACTGATCCCTGCCAAGGATTCCAAATTCCTTGTGAGGAGAAAAATCATGTACTTGCCCCATGTGTAGGAATAGTACCTTGCATAGGGTTCTGTTTCCCAAAACTGAGGTTGCCCCCAGTCGACATGACAACAGAAGAAATTTTTTTATTACCAAATGTGTCGAACAAAGAGAACGAAATGGATCCCACCGGCATAGTGTAATATGAAGGTCCTAAACTACCTTCTCGAAACAATATGTAGTTAGCATTTGACACAATGGGTTTTTGGAAAGCACCACTGAGCGAGGGGGACGAAGCAGGTATATGAACCCCATCATAAGGGATAACATTGAAGGGGACTGAAGTTCCCCCAGTAGACCATTGCACGGGAGCGTTTGAGCTCATTTCCCCTAGACCCATGGTCTGTAGGGTGGAGTAGGTAAGGAATGAGTTCAAATAGAAACCGAGCATCCCATATGAAAATGGAGGGCTCGTCGCACTCTACGTAAATGGAGTAGTGGTCGCCACTAATGATAGTATCGAACCACGGCCTGAGGTAGAGGGATTCAAGACCACTATGGTTCGGACTGGTGAAGGTGGGTTAGGAGGCAACGTAACCCCTATGGTAGTATCCAAAACGAGAGTATGAGGACTCCCAAATGAAGTAGCAACATTTTCTTCCATGACTGCTTGTAAGACTAACTGGTGATCAACATGTGTCACCTTAGGAGGGACAACTAGTACTAAGATTGGTGCCAACAAGTAAGTGATTGGAGGGTTGGATGGCCCAAGAGCTTCCGCTCCAAGGTAAAAAATAGTAGGTTCCTCCAGAGTCGAATAATCTCCTCTTGGAGTAGGCTCGGGCATAGTTTCTGGCAGCCTAGTCACTTCTGATGACCATTGTTGGTCAAGTCTTCGTCGTAACGGTGGAGGTGGTGCCTCTAATGTAACCGACGACATGCCCTAAAAATATCAATGACAAAGTAAGGCTTTAAATAGCGTTTAAAACCAAGCACACACTAGAAAAAGTCCTATAAGATAAATCAAATAAACCATTATCTAGTAGGAAGAACAGTTACGCCAACCAACACTATACCAACTTACTGGTGCAAGTGAACTCAAACACGAAATCACCCTCTGGGTATACTCTGCAAATGTTGACCCGACGTCTGCACTAGGTACCATGGTATACCCCCGTAGTCACTCGTGTAAGTCCCTAGAAAATGGGTAACTAAGTTGCCAGCTCACAAATAATCACCAGGCGGGTGCAGTTGTCAGTTGGGTGGACCGCAATGAGCAGGATAACAACTACAAAACCTATCAAGGGTATCAAAAGCAAGGGTTATGGAAGACAATAGATGATCTCGAATGGATTCGAGGTCCATGAAGCTCTGTAGGAAAATGCAGTCGGTAGTATTCTCACGACAGATCGTCAATATGCGTTCCCCACTATGTTTAGTCTAGCTTTGGAGGGGTTATCTCTGCTTTCTTTCCTCACGTGACCTCATGTTTAGCCCCTGTATTAGAGGGGGGTCCCACATAAAAATTGTGTCACTGGACTTTAACACTCCCTAGCTCTGACTCTAATGTTTGTTTAACGGCCTTGAAGAGTTTTCTCTCCAACCTAATTTAAGGCCCTAACCCTAAACTAGTTGGTTGACCCTATAAACATAAAAGTCTAATTAATTTTAGATTTAGCGTTTGTTTTAATGGCTTGATTTACTCAAGGGATATGGCGGTGAAACTAGTGATGTTATAAGAGACAAAAAGAGCAGAAAAAATACGAAACTTGAAAGAAAAATTACTTCTAATCAAAAACAAATATTTACAACTAACTCTTTGTAACCAACTTTTCTTTAACTAACTTTTTCAAGATCTTTAAAAAGAAGACCTAAAATGAATTTTCTCTTGACTACAAGCTACTTAAGTTTCAAGAAATCAGTAAAGAACTTAAAAAAATAAACTCTTTTTCCTTTCTATTAAAATAACTAACTCCAACTACTTTACCAAACTGAAAATGTTTTTTTTTTTTTTAAATGCTTCAAACAGAAAAAACTGAAATAAATCTTTTTTCTCCTTTTTCAAAGAAAATGAAAGGGGTAAGAAGAACACCCAGACAAGAATGAAACAAATCTTTGGCCCACTACGGATCACAGGGAATCACTAAAGAAACCAAACAGGAAGATCGATAATTCAAAAGACTCACTTAAAACCATTTCAGAAGTAAACACAAGAAACTTTAAAAAGATAAGTAAACTGAATTCTAACCCTCGTTATGGCTGTAAAAACAGAGACTCTGAAATAAAATAGGAAACCCTGAGAAGTATAAACTGCAATCAGAAAAGAGGTTGGTTCGATCTTTTTTAAAACATTTCTTGAACCAGAGACGCTACTATTGCTTCAGTAGCCTGTGTATGTATGCAGGTTGTTTACTGATCAAAGCACGTATGTACACGGGCTGACCCAAAGCAGGGCGCATACACCTCTATACTTCTTTAAAAAAAGAAAGAAACATACAGTCTTATAGGGCAGGGAGAACTGATATGGAACCTGAAGGTGACCATAATCCCTTAAAAGACTCAAAAGACTCAACAGAAACTTGAAAGGTAGAAAAACCAATTAGACAACCCAAAATCCCCTAAAAAACCCTAGAGGCTTCCCCAATATGGTCGCTAGTTCTACTAGCGGGAAAAACCCCCCTATGACTACACCAGGGTTCATAGTGTAGGCAGATCAATTAATCATCTAAAAGTCAACTACTTCTCTAAACTACCCCAAACATATCAAAAATCATATGAAGAAACCAAGAAAAAGGATATTGGGTAACTATACCTTGAATCCCATGTCTGGTGATGACCTCCCCATTCTTGGAAGTTTCGTTGACTGCATGCCTCCTCCGAGGGCTTACCTGCATCCAAATATTGACAAACAAAATACTATAAGCATGCTATTCCATATGGAAGTTAGGGATAGATGTTATAATGTCAAAACATAAACCAATAAAAGAATTCAATTCACCATGATTTGGGATAGGAAAAGTACTTCTTTTATTAATAACTCAATGATTATACCTTTACAATCAAAGTCGGCTACCGCTCCGCAAACCTGGTATGGGCTCCTCTTCACCAAGTTCCAAGTGCACCTTTGTATAATCTTCTCCTCTCAACCTTTTGATCTCTTCTTGGGAAGTGAATGGGATAAATGGGGGAGAAGGGACTAATGATGGAATGCGGAGGCAATTCTCACAAAAGGGATGCAATATCTTGGGCAAGGAGGGGAAGTGAAAATGGGCAGAGTTTCACTGTTCTTATTCGTAGATATGGAATGAGACCCCAACACCTCCTTTTATATGAAAAAAGGATGGTTATTCGGTTGGGTGACGGGCTATAGCAGGTGAATTAGTTGGGAAACTACCCAATAGCCTGTAATCTCAACGAATTCCTTGCAACTTTTTATTTTTTGCAACTTTTGCAGGTATACATGGGATGTAATGGTGAACAATGCATATGTACAAGATTTTTAGTGGTGCAACAAGTGTATGTACGTGGGCAGTAGTGGTGCAGGACGTGTACATCTTCAAAAAATTGGTTTTTTAAGAAGAGCAACTTAGCAGTGCTTTGGAAAAAAATGCAAGAGGGTTAAGTCCATGTATGCATGTGTAGATAAATTTAGGGTTATAACACATGTGCATTTACCCAAGTTTATTCTTATTTATTCATTCAATTAAATTGCTAGTCTAATTCTTTTATTCCCTTTTTATGGTTTACTTAAAAAAACCTCTTTAGACTTAAACTCTTTGTTATTTTCTTGTTTTTAATTTAATAATGATTTACATGCTCTTTCTAACAAATTCTAAGTATTTTATTTCTATTTTCTAAGCCTTCTAGATTTTTATTACTCACATTTGATTATGCAACGTGCCCTTCAAGACGCACCTCCATGCTCCAAGGGTGCCACTCACCTTTTACTAGTTTTGGAAGTTTGTCGGACACTTGGAGTCAACATTCCACTTGGTCGACCTTGTGAGAGACTAAGGGTTGTCTAAGGAATAAATATTTCTCCTTATTGTGCACCCCTTAGAGTTCCTTGTGAGCGACTGTCTCATTCTTCCCTCACGACATCGTGGACCTATCAAACTAGGAAATCATTAACCTACAGTTCAGTTCACAGTGGGAGTGCTAGTAGCATGTGATAGGGACGCTTCCACACCTCTCCCTCATCTGTTTGGTTTTCTGTGCATGACCCCTTTACTCCTTATGTGAGTTGGATTAGAAATCATCATCGAGCTTGCATCCAATGACAAAAACACTATCAATAATACATATACATAACATCCATACTTAAATTATCATTTATACATGTAAATCAATACTCAAAACTCAAACCAAATACAAGTCCACTCCTTGACTCAATTCAAAGTCCAAGGAAATTTGTTGATGCCATCAACATCATCAACCTATCATGTATCCTACACACTTAGGAAAAATCATCAATAATACTTGTTGATAAATATATATAAATCTATAATTTAACATATAATTAGAATGACATCATAATATAACTCATAAGAAAAGCATAATCATAATGTATCATAACCGGATCACTTGCTCGCAAGTGTCCTCAAAGAATAAGTCAATATAAATGTGCTCAGTGGAACTGGATGTTACATACACCCCCTCTTGTTTTAAACTCTGTCTTAAAGTTTGTACAGTCTAAATGAAATAAATAAATGTATCTGACACAAGGATAAATATCCAATCTATCAAACAAATAAGGAAGCTATTGATGCATCTCATATGTGTCCTCCCAAGTAGTTGAGTGTGGGATATAATTGTCCCACTGGACCTTGACCTGATCAACTATTTGACTCCATAGTTGTCGAGTGTGATGGTATAGAATTCATATTGGCTCTGCCATGAGAGCACCCTCATCTAAAACCTGCAAGGAACTCAAGTCAATGACATATGACAGATCTGAAATATAATGTCGTAAAATAGATACATGGAATACATTGTACATATACCTCAAAGAATCAGGAAAGGCTAGTGGGTAAGCCATGGTTCCGTTCTTTTCCACAACTTCTAAAGGTCCCAAAAAATTGGGAGAGAGTTTATCGCCCTTTCCAAAATTGATCAAACTCTTATGCGGTTTCACCCGCAAGAAAACTTTGTTTCCAACCTCATAACTACGGTAAATGCGATGCACATGAACATAACTCTTTTGTCGATATGGCGCTTCTTTAATCCTTTGTATTATCGTTCACATGTATTCTTCCATTTCTTGGATCACTTCTGTTCCCACTAGGATCCTATCCTCTAGTTGATACCAACTCAAGGGTGTTTGACATGGTCGTCCATAAAAAAACTCAAATGGTGTCATCTTAATTGTACTATGACAACTGTTGTTGTATGTGAATTCTACCAATGGTAATAATTCTTTACATCATTTCTCTTGATCCATTACATACATATGCAACATATGTTCTAAAATATGATTCATCCTTTCAATTTGACCATCTGTCTCGGGGTGATATGTTGTGCTAAAATTCAATTGGGTTCCAAAAGCCTCTTGGAAACTAGTCCAAAATCGTCTAGTAAACACTCATCCTTGATGAGATATGATCCTTATGGGTACACCGTGTAACTTCACAATCTCTCTAAAAAAAAATATAGCTATTTCTAGTGTCTGATATGTTGTACGCACTAGAATAAAGTGTGCACTTTTTGTCAGAGTGTCAATGACCACAAAAATTGAAACGTGTCTCGTTTCCGTCAGTGGCAATCCCAGAATAAAATCCATCGAAATCACTTCCCATTTCAATTCAGGAATCACTTGTGGCTGTAAAAATCATGTTGGATGTATATTCTTAGCCTTTACTTTCTAACATTCTATACATCTCACCATGTAATTAACTATATCCATGGTGTACGCACGCCTCTCAACCCGCAGGTCAGAAGTCCAGGTACACATGATCGTTCTTCTCTCCTTGGCCCGAAGAGCTCTCAACAACCGCTCTTCTATTTCCCTTTCAGGAAATCTGTGCCCATAGTGAAATCTCGTGGGATTCCTCCCTCACGCTTCGGGGAATCAGACTTCATGATATCGCAAATCTTGTGGTCGAGCGCCTGGTCACTCAGACCCCCAAATCCTGAAACTCTGAAACTCTAATATCAACTCCGGCTTTTAGGCTTTCGCGAGTTCGCGAGTTGTGATGACATACAACTCTGCTCCACGAACCTCGAAATCCTGATGTTCTATTTCTCGAAATCCTGAAATGTCAAATTTCGACACGGTTCCTGGCGCTGGCCCCACAACTAGACTTTTCACCGTTTTGGGACTTCAACTCATGAAACTTCGAAGTGGTCAATGAAATTGACTTCTACGTCGACAGTGCACGACTTGTCTGCCTCACTGGCTTCTATGGCCCCACACCTTCCTTTCAACTCTTCACAACTTCATGTTTCGCAAGTTCGCGAACTTTGATGCCAAGACTTTGACCCTTCAACTCATGAAACCCCGAGAGGCGATTTTGCGAGTGATCCACCATCCCCTGGCTAGATTGGATCGATGACTCTACTTCTCCTGAGATTGAACCTTTAAAATAATCTCCGTAACTCCCCTACTACTCTGTGAGATCTATCGGCTTGCAGGACTTCGGGAATTCTCCACGGAGAATTTCAACTGTCCGTTTCCCTTTCCTTCTCAAGGACTTCTGCAAATTCTAAACAGAGTATTCCTATGTGCGGAATTCATCTCCTTGCAGCATGACGTCACTAGGCCTTCTTTCGATTCATCAAGGAACTTAGCCTTTGGCTTCCCTCAAGAACTTCAAAGGATTTAACCTTTCTGAACTTCTTCTAACTCTGAGTCTTAAAGAAAACTCTTGCACGCACTCCTTGCGACAACCTTCAAACACTTCAAGTGTTGAGTACCTTTGACTTTGCGCACTTCCTGCAGCAATAGTCCTCCAACAACTTCTCAGGTTCCGCACCCCCTGGAATTACCTTTGGCCTACGTACACTTTGCACGGCTCCTGTGCCTAACTGCACTCTTGATGAAATGAGGACAAAAGAAACTATATGAGCCTCCAGAGACACAACTCTAAATTCTTGTCAATGCACTCCTTGCGAACAACTTCTACTGCACTCCTTGTAGGAATTCTCACTCAGATAGAAAACAATTGAAACTCATTTCCTTCACTCTTACTCTCTTTTCAGACTTCAGACATTTAACAAGAAATCATTCATGTACAACATAAAAGCAAATGTACAGCAGAAAGAGTAAAATAACCATGAGCATAACATTTAACATACATACATGGAGAACCAACACAATGCCATGAATTTGAATCAAAGTTATTTTCTTATTAATTCAAATCTCTGTACATGGGTATCTTCGAATTACAACTCTCTCTTCTCAGCTCTGTATGATCTTGCTCATAATCTTCATGCTAATGTTACAATACACAATGAGGGTGTCTATATCCCGTTTCCCTCTTGCGCTCTAAAACTGTCTAATCTAACATTCAATTTTATCTACCTTCATTAACTACTATAAATGCCTTCTACCTACTAAGGACGAGAGTAAATCACTCAAGGTACTTTTACATTATACAAGTGTGCCTCCACTTGCAACTTCATTAATACTTCAAAACATTTTCAAAATTTGTGTTGGGTGCTTTTCCAACTGTCTTTTATTTTCGCGCTGGCTCGCTTGAGATGCTCCTGCATCATACTCCCTCACTTGAAAATTTTCATGGGATCTTGTCCATGAGATTTCATATGGTCTGTCCATGCTTATGGATCTATGCTTCGTTCTCCCAGCTGGCATCTTCAACTGGATGGCCCTTCCACTTGACCAAATATTCAAAGTATTGCTTTCGCCTGGTCTTCTTGCTGACCCTTTTTTCCAGTATGCACTCCATCTGTGGCTTTTCTGCAACTGGCATCTGTTTTTACCACTGGACCTCTGACCGTGCAGTTCCCGTTCCTACTTCCTCAGCTTTTTATGGGTACAAATCTGAGATATTGAATATCAGAGAAATTCTGATCCCATCGGGTAATTCAATCTCTTAAGCATTTGCCCCAAATTTCTTCAAGACCTTACATGGTCCAATTTTCTTCATCTTCAGTTTATTATATGTTCCTCTCGGGAACCTTTCCTTTCTCAAATGTGCTAGAATCAAATCACCAACCTCAAATTGAATTTTTCTTCTATGCTGATCTGGTCTGCACTTATATTCTTGGTTCAAACTCTACATTCGTTCCTTCACCTGGCTATGAAGTTCCTTCATCGCCTCTGCAAAATTTTCTGCACTAGCGCTCCTAATCGCAATTTTTTTTGAATCTCTCAGCTCAGAAATTCCTCTCGGCTGCATGCCATAGACAATATGGAATGGAATCTTCCCTGTGCTTCTATTAACTGAGTCATTATAAGCAAATTCTGCCTGTGTTAATATGTTGTCCCACTGGCTATGTTGTTCTGTCACCAATCTTCTCAACAAGTCTCCCAGACTTCTATTCACCACTTCTATCTGTCCATCCTTCTGAGGATGATAAGCTAAAATAAATGATAAGTTAGTTCCCAGCTTCTTCCATAAGGTCCTCCAAAAGTGTCCTATGAACTTAGTGTCTCGATTCGAAACTATGCTCCTTGGCAAGCCGTGAAGTAGAATGACTTCTTTGAAGAATAGATTCGCAATGTGAGTTGTGTCACTAGTCTTCTGACATGGAATGAAGTGTGCCATCTTGGAAAATCTATCCACCACCACAAAGATTGAGTCAAAAACTCTTTGTGTTCTTGGCAACCCCAATATGAAATCCATGCTGATTGCATCCCATGGCTTCTCAGGTATGGGAAATGGTTGATAAAATCCTGCATTCTGCCTCTTCCCCTTCGAATGCTGGAAAATTATGCATTTGTCCACTAATCTCTTGACGTCTGCTCGCATTCCCGGCCAAAAATATGACTCATTCAATTTTGTGAATGTCTTGTCGTGACCAAAGTGCCCGACCAATCCTCCAATGTGTTTCTCCTTCAACAAATTCTCTTTCATGGAGCATTTCAGAATACACAACTGATTACCTTTAAATAGTAATCCTTTCTGGATCATGTATTCTACCCATTGTCTTATATCTCTGAGAATTGGATTCTCAACTGCTTCGTATGCCCCTTTAAAATCTGGATAATTTATGTACATGTCCCTGAGATCATCAAAACCCAATGTTTTGACTCTGAACTTCTGCAATAGCAAACATTTCCTACTCAAAGCATCAACAACTTTGTTAGTAGTACCAGAAATATGTTTAATCACAAAAGTGAAATTTTGCATATATTCCACCCATTTAACATGTCTCTGATTCAACTTTTCCTATTGAGTCACAAATTTCAGTGCATGATTGTCACTGTATAAGACAAACTCCTTCGGGATTAAGTAATGTCTCCATTTCTTCAATGCCTGAATGATAGCATAGAACTCCTTGTCATAAGTGGAGTATTTCACTTTCGCTTCATTCATCTTCTCGTTGAAGTATGCTACCAACCTGTCTTCTTGACTCAAGACTGCCCCTATTGCAAATCCACTTGCATTTCATTTCCCTTGAAATGTCTTTTGGAAATCAAGCAACACCAGAATTGGTTGTTCCGTGATTTTTCTCTTTAACAGATTAAAAATCTTCTCAACTTCTTCTGTCCAGTGAAAATATTTATGCCTCTTCTTCACTATATCCATCATCGGTGCACTAATTCCACTGAAATTTCTAATGAACTTCCGGTAGAAACTAGCCAATACATGAAAACTTCTCACCTCAAAGATATTCTTTGGTGACGACCAATTCTTGATTACCTCCACCTTATCTGGATCCATCCTCAACTTATCTGTAGAAATAACGAAACCCAAATAAATGAGTTTTGTCTTCATGAATGAGGACTTCTTCATGTTTATCAACAACTTCTCCTGCTGTAACTTCTACATGACTGTAGCCAAATGTTTCAGATGTTCTGCCACTGTTTTACTGAAAATTAGTATGTCATCCAGATATACGATAACAGATTTTTCGATGAACTCCCTTAGGACTTCGTTCATCAACCTCATGAAAGTACTTGGCATGTTCGTTAAGCTAAATGGCATAACAAGCCATTCATACAACCCTTCATTGGTTTTGAATGCTGTCTTCCATTCATCACCTTCTCTCATGCGGATTTGGTGATAACCGCTTTTCAAAT
>JASDQU010682499.1:10690-22526 GCA_032191745.1 Picea mariana | reverse complement strand
TGTAAGGAGTTCCTTCCCACTCATGAGAAGTACAGTGTTTCTTACTTCAGGTTTCACTTCCTTATCCTTGATTGGAAGCAACATGTGAGTTCTCCCATTCTTCTCTAGGGTGTATGTGTTCATTCTCCCGTCATGAATCACATTCCTGTCATATTTCCACGGTCTACCCAGCAATAGATGACAAACATCCATAGGAATAACATCACAAAGTATATTATCGTTATATCCTCCTATCTTAAATTCAACTAAACACTGTTTAGTGACAGTTACCTGATGTCCTTTTTGTAGCCATGAAACTCTGTATGGGCTTGGATGATAAATCGTCTCCAGCTCCAGCTTTTCTACCATCTCCGCAGAAATGAGATTATCTGTGCTACCACTATCCACAATGACCTTGCATACCCTGTCCTTGGTTTTGCAAGTAGTCTGGAAAAGTCGGTTTCTTTGGACTGAACTCTCCACCTCTTTCTCTGGTGTCAAAAGAGATTTTCGCATCATCAACGATCTTCCACCTTCAGCATCTTCTTTCTCAACATATCGCCTCTGTGATTTGGCGATGTGAGTCTCTCCACTCTCTTTATTGTTATCTGGACACTTGTAAGACTTGTGCCCATTCTTTCCACATGTGAAGCATGTTATTACTCCACCTCTTCCTCTTCCTCTACCTCTGGTACGAGGAAAAATATTATTATCAGTATAATCTCCTCTCTGTTCGGTATGCTGCACTCTCTGTTCAACATATTTCCCTCGCTGTGAGGTTCCACCCCTCTCAGTTCAAGTCTGAGGTTTCTTCCAGTCCTCCTTGGGTTTCTGGTTTTTATCCTGGGCAACTGATTTGCCTCTGGGCTGACTTCTGCCTCAGCCTCTTTGACCCTGCTTTCGGCTCAACTTCTCTTCAACTTTTAGAGCAATCTGATAAGGATATTCCACCATTCAGATGGTTACCATGCTCATTTCATCCTGGAAACCTTTTCATCATCTCTTTCTCGATGACCTGCCCTGATGTTCAGTCTATATAATTCTTCAGTGTATTCTTTCACTGTCATCAACTTCTGTCTCAAGTTCTGCATCCTTCGAAATAGAGTAATCTGATAATCTCTGGGGATGAATTTCTCCTTGATCGTCGCGATCATTCTGTCCCAACTTTTGATCTTCTGCTTGCCTTTGCAGCGTCTGTCAGCTTGCAGTTCATCCCACCACAATGCTGCATGTCCTTTTAATCTTGTGACAACATGTTTGACCTTCTTGTCCTCTTCGACATCTTCATAGTCAAAATATGTGTCCAGAGCTCTAATCCAATCTAGAATCTCCTCTGCATCCAAGTTTCCCTCATAAATTGGAATGTCCATTTTCTCTCTTGCACCCATTCTTGCAGTAGCCCTAATCAAGCGTTCATTTGCTGCATCTTCGGCTGCAGCTTCTTCCCCTTCATGTTCAACCTCAATTTCACTTTCAGAATCACTAAGATCCCCAGCACTGACTGTATGCCTCTATGCTGTCTCCATGTCTTCAAGTCTAGCACGTAGGTCATGCATCTCTCTCTCCATGGCTGGATCAGGCATCTACCTACCCCTTCTCCTCGACATTTCCCTCTCCTCTAGTGCATCGGGTGTTTGCCTATCCCTTCTCCTTGGCGGCATGGTGAATTTTCCTTTTCCTTGCTACAGAAAGGAAAGAAACCTTTCTGCGCTCTGATACCAAAAATTGGTGTATGCATGCCTCTCAACCCACAGGTCAGAAGTCCACGTACATAGGATTGTTCTTCTCTCCTTGGCTCCAAGAGCTCTCAACAACCGCTCTTCTATTTCCCTTTCGGGAAATCTGCGCCCACAGTGAAATCTCGTGGGATTCCTCCCTCACGCTTCGGGGAATCGGACTTCGCGATATTGTGAATCCTGTGGTTGAGCGCCTGGTCACTCAGACCCCCAAATAATGAAACTCTAAAACTCCGATATCAACTCCAGCTTTCAGAAGTTCACGAATTTCGATGACATACAACTCTGCTCCACGAACCCCGAAATCCCGATGTTCTGTTTCCCGAAATCCTGAAATGTCAAATTCCAACACGGTTCCCGGCGCTGGCCCCACAACTAGACTTTTCGCCATTTCGAGACTTCAACTCATGAAACTCTGAAGTGGTCAATGAAATTGACTTCTACGTCAATAGTGCACCACCTGTCCACCTCGCTGGCTTCTATGGCCCCACACTGTCCTTTCAACTCTTCGCGACTTCATGTTTCACAAGTTCGTGAACTTTGATGCCAAGACTTCCACCCTTCAACTCACGAAACCCTGAGAGGCAATTTCACGAGTGATCCACCATCCCCTGGCTAGCTTGGATCAACGACTATACTTCTCCTGAGCTTGAACCTTTAAAATAATCTCCGTAACTCCTCTGCTACTCTGTGAGATCTGTCGGCTCGCGGGACTTCGCAAATTCTCCACGGAGAATTTCGAATGTCCATTTCCCTTTCCTTCTCAAGGACTTCTGCAACTTCTAAATAGAGTATTCCTATGCGTGGAATTCGTCTCCTTGCAGCATGACGTCACTACGCCTTCTTTCGATTCATCAAGGCACTTAGCCTCTGGCTTCCCTGAAGAACTTCAAAGGCTTTAACCTTTCTGAACTTCTTCTAACTCCGAGTCTTAAAGAAAACTCTTGCACACACTCCTTGCGGCAACCTTCAAACACTTCAAGTGTTGAGTACCTTCGACTTTGCGCACTTCCTGTAGCAATAGTCCTCCAATAGCTTCTCAGGTTCCGCACCCCCTGGAATTACCTCTGGCCAACGTACACTTTGCACGGCTCCTGTGCCTAACTGCACTCTTGAGGAAATGAGGACAAAAGAAACTGTCTGAGCCTCCAGAGACACAACTCTAAATTCTTGTCAACGCACTCCTTGCTGCCAACTTCTACTGCACTCCTTGCAGGAATCCTCACTGAGACAGAAAAAAATTGAAACTTATTTCCTTCACTCTTCCTCTCTTTTCAGACTTCAAACATTTAACAAGAAATCATTCATGTACAACATAAAATCAAATGTACAGCAGAAAGAGTAAAATAACCATGAGCATAACATTTAACATACATACATGGAGAACCAACACAACACCATGAATTTGAATCAAAGTTCTTTTCTTATTAATTCAAATCTTTGTACATGGGTATCTTCAAATTACAGCTCTCTCTTCTCATCTCTATATGCTCTTTCTCATAATCTTCATGCTAATGTTACAATACACAATGAGGGTGTCTATATCCCATTTCCCTCTTGCGCTCTAAAACTGTCTAATCTAACATTCAATTTTATCTACCTTCATTAACTACTATAAATTCCTTCTACCTACTAAGGACGAGAGCAAATTGCTCAAGGTCCTTTTACATTATACAAGTGTGCCTCCACTTGGCAACTTCATTAATACTTCAAAACGTTTTCAAAATTTGTGTTGGGTGCTTTTCCAACTATCTTTTTATCTTCACGCTGGCTCGCTTGAGATGCTCCTGCATCAATCCAGTTTCATTCATTTCCAAAACAATAAAGGATTAAGGACTGCCTTCATCTTTGTGACTCCAGGATGAGCCATGTAAACTGCTCGATGAGCTTCATTTAAAATAAAACTTCTTAATTTGTCATTAGGTGGTACATAAATTATGTTGTTATACCTCAACAATCCATCATTTTCAAATGAATAACCTTCATACCTAGGTACCATCATGGTATCTTGTTCAGTATTATCCTTAACTTCCTTGTACCAGTCGTCGTCAATCTGTAAGGATAGAATATTTTCTTGAAGATTTGTCTTAAGAGGTATTACCGAGAATATGCATGGTATTTGACTCAACACATATTCTACTATGTTCAACATTCCTTTAATGTATGTAATCTCAAAGTTATATTCGCTAAGTAGTTCTGACCAATTCCTCTGTCACACGTTCAAGCACTCTAAGTAAAAATATGCTGCAATCCACAATGATTTGTCTTTAATTCGAATTTCCTTCCTATCAGATATTGTCTCCAAACTTGTAAGGCATATACGATAACTAATAAATCCAAATCATGCGTTAGATAATTATCTTCATGCCTTCTTAATTTTCCTAAAATGTAAGCAATCACTCGACCGTATTACATCAATACTCCCCCTAAACCTTCATTGGATGCATCCGTGCATACCAAAAATTCCTTGTCCATATTAGGAACCTTTAGTATCAACGATGTCGTTAATAACTCCTTAATATTTTGAAATGCTTCCACGCATTTCTCTGTCCATACAAATTTCTTTTTTTTCTTCTACAATTCCGTAATTGGATTTTCTATCTTCGAAAAACCTTCGACGAAACATTGGTAATAACCTGCTAACCCCATAAATCTATGCAATTCTTGTACATTTGTAGGCGTTGGACATTCCATAATATCCTCTACTTTTTCTGGATCCACAACGATACCTTATCGATATGTGATATGTCCCAAGTAATGAATCTTCGTCTGGTAAAACAAACATTTCGATAGTTTCTTGTACAACTTGTTTTCTCTTAGACATTGTAAAACCAATGTCAAGTGTTCATCATGCTCTTATTTTTCTCGAGAATAAATTAGTATGTCATCGATACATACTTGTACAAATGTGTCCAAGTATTTGCGGAACAACCCATTCATCAAACTCATGAATATGCCTGGGGCATTCATTAGTCCAAATGGTAAAAAAATAAACTCATAGTGTCTGAATCTTATCTTAAATGCAGTCTTAGGGATATCTTCCTCCTTAATCCGTAACTGATGATATCCTGATATCAAGTCAATCTTTGAAAACAACGTTTCTCCCTTCATCTGATCAAACAAATCGTCAATCCTTGGCAATGTATATTGGTTCTTGATTGTATCTTTGGTCAATTGACGATAGTCAATGAAAATCCTCCACGATCCATCGTTCTTTCTCACAAAAATAAATGGTGTATCCAACGGTGATACACTTGGACATATAAGTCCCAAGTATAACAACTCTTTGAATTTCATTTTCAACTCCTACAATTCTGTTGTTTGCATCTAGTATGGCATTCTTGCAATAGGTTCAATTTCATGTTTCATATATATGGTAAACTCCAATTCTCTTTCTGGAGGAAAACCTGGTAATTCCTCAGGAAATACATTGAAAAACTATGATACTATAGGAATATTTTCAAATCCTTTTGTGTCCCCCTTTTCATTAAGCGCTAATATGGCATATAACTTACACCCCTTACACATAATTTTCTGTAATTGTAAGGAATAAATAAACCTCAATGACATTCCTTGGTTTCTACCTACAATTACTCTACTCTGTCCCAAATCTTTTGTTAAACTTAACCATTTCATATTGCAGTTGAGTATCACACCGTGCGATTATAACCAATCCATTCTGATCACTATATTGTAAGATCCCAAGATTGTAACATACATGTTTACACTTGTCACAAAGTCACCCAAGTTAATGTTACAATCCTTGAATTTTCCTCGAACCTTTTGCTTGGCACTAGATTCCATCTCCCCATGTATAAACACATCTTGTTTGAATGCCTTCACCTTAATTATTTTAAGAACATCACTAGATACAAAATTTTCAGTAGCTCCTGGATCTATTAAAATACTAAAATGTTGATCGACAATCATAATTGACGTATTGATCACAGTGGACTGATGCTCAGCCTGATGGTTATTCATTGTTGCATGTATCTTGTGGTCCTTTCCCAAATCTCCAACTGTTGTAGGTCCTAATGATCCAAAATCTCTTTCCTTCTCAATAGGATAGTCTCTCTGGTAATGTGGCTCTCCACATGTCCAACATCCATTCTTCGGTCCAGTGCTCCTAGTCCCAGAAGTAGAAGTTGTTGGCCTAAGAGTTTGTTGCACTGGTATGTTCTACAGACCAGGTCAAAACTGTTGTTGCTTCTATGGACGACGTTGTTGCTTCTATTTTGGTTCTCTGTAAGGATTCCTCCGCTAAGGAGTCTGTCATCACGGTTTTGAGAATGCAGGTCCTATGTGCATATCACAGTGCTCGAAAGTCTGTCTAACTGGTGTCTGATGTTGTTTCCCTCCTAATGTCACCTATCCAGTATGTCTGGAAGGTGTCCTTCCCTGAACCCCACTATTCAACTCTTCTTCATAAATAAGAGCCTTCTGAACTGCATCGTGCAACATATGAAGCATCAATATACTCACCTTCACACAGATGTTGAAGTTGAGACCAAACATAAACTTGTTAGCCTTTAACTTCTTTGTGTTCAGATGTGGATCATATCTGAGTATCTCCGTGAAGCTGGACTCATACTCCGTTACCATATGACTACCCTATCATAAGGCATTGAACTGATTACGCTGGCACTCAATGAATTCTTCAGAAAAATGCCTCTCCTGGAATCGTTCCTCAAACAATTTCCATGACACGTCTTCAATGACCATGTTTAGTTGAGGTAAGAGTGTCTTCCACCAAAGTAGAGTACTCCCTTTCAGTTGAAAGACTTCCATGCAAAATTTCATGGAGGTGTTATTGTGAAGTGTGAAGCACATAACCATGTTCTCCAACCATGCCTTGGTGGTGAAGCCATCCGTGGCACCCTAGAAATTTGGAAATTTCACTCTCGTGATTTCTCTATGTATACTACTACACAACATCCTAATCCCCCTTACATAGTACTTTTCAATCGAGTTTCAATAAAATATCTAAGGAAAGAACAAGTTCGAGAGATGAAAAGAATATGTTCTCCATCAAATTTAATATGAAAAGAAGGGATTGATCGAGGAGAATGTTAACTATGCAAGACAACTGCTATCAACGATTTACTCCCTAAAATTACATGTAGGTCATAGAAGAAGCTGGGCACCAACCCACACAGTACTCAATCACCTGATTTATGTAGTCGTTGAGGGTAGTCTATACAACATGCATTGTCAGGTTTAGAAAATTCGATGGTAACTGTTAGCACCATGTGTGTTTCTTTTCTTCTTTCACCTTTCATAATCAAATTAAATGCTAAAGTTCATCACCTTTTTTATCCTTTATTCCTCTGAGGAATTATACCTACCAAGCATTATATATTTGTTTTCATGGGTTGAATCCATAGCCCTAGAAAGACTATATTTCCATCAAGAAAAGAAACATGTCTATCAAAGATCAAGTCTCATAGAGAGCCCTCTCTAGATTGGAAAGGCTAGTTTCTAGTCTAAAAGTTGGTTTGTAGGTTACCTTTGTAGATTTATTTTTTTCAGCCCAACAATTTACTCAGTGTTAACAGTAACAACAATAAAATTTCATCCTGTGTCAAAACATGCCACATATTTACCCACTCTCGTTCAATACCAGTGTCAAGATACATTGGATAACCAAAAGGTGATATTAACGAAGAATTCACAGAGCCAACTCTGTCAGAATAACCATGTTTCAGACTAAAACAAGCATGAATAATGAGCCTTAACTACCCAATGTACATAACATACCACTAACAGGTTCTACAAGATCAAGAAGAAACATGGCCGCTACAGGTCAGTAACCAAGCATTTAGAATCCAATATTAAGATGGATAACATCTCGACAACCTCACCAAAACAATCTCGTTTAACAACAATCTAACGAGACAACTAATCCTCCTATATACACATGTACATAGAACAAAAAAAAAGGGGGCAGGTACTCTCAGTAAGATGAAAATTGATATCTAAAATTTATTATAGATCTGTAATTTTGTAAATTGTAGCAACTTACAAATCCCAATCAACAATCACACCGAACATCCTTGACTACACAACACTGTTGTGCATGGAAAAAAAGAGAAGATGTTCACAATCATGTCTCACTAGATTACCAATTGCGAGAACAATTTACAACAAGAATTCCATGCACATAGTGATATGGGTGATGGATGAACAAAGGACTGAGGTGGGGAGGATTATTTATGAATCCAATTACTGAGCAAAAATTTGGGTAAGGTTAACAATGATCACTAATTGATAAATGAAAAAGAATATATATAATTATACAGAGAAACAAAAATGTGTTACTACACCAACATACATCATACAAGAGAAAAAGTTGATTCCTTAAAATGCAACACAACTACTCAGGTACGAGAATTATAGATTGTAACATCCAGTTCCACTAAGCACATTTTATGATGAATTATTCTTTGAGGACACTTGCGAGGAAGTGATCCAGTTATGATACATTGTGATTATGCTTTTCTTATGAGATATATATTATTATTTAATTGTGATTATATGCTAGATTCTAGATGTTTTCATGTATCAACAGGTATTACAGATGAGTTTTCCTAAGTATGCAATATACATGACAGGTTGATGATGCACATAACATCAATGGTTCCCTTGGAATCCAGATTTAGTCAAGTAGTGGATTGTTTTTTGTTTGAGTATTTCATTTTATGAACATGTGATATATGATTGATTACAATATGATTTATGTATATGGATTATTGACACTGTTTTTGTCATTGGATTCATGATTGATGATGCTTTCTAATCCGACTCACATAAGGAGTAAAGGGGTGATGCAAAGAAACCAAACATTTGAAGGAGAGGTGTGGTAGCGTCCCTGTCACATCCTACTAGCACTCTCATCATGACCTGAACTATAGGTTAACGATTACCTAGTTTGAGAGGTCCATGATGCCATGAGGGAGGACTGAGACAACCTCTCACAAAGAATTCTAAGGGTCACACAATAAGGTAGAATCCTTATTCCTTAGAATTGCTCAGTCTCTCACAAGGTCAACTGAATGGCGTGTTGAATCCAAGTGTCGAAAAAGCTTCCAAAATTAGTCAAAGTTGGGTGGCACCCTTGGAGCATGGAGGTACGTCATGAAGGGCATGTCACATAATTAAATGTGAGTCAATAAATCTAGGTGGCATAGAAAATTAATGAAATGTTTAAACCTTGTTAGAACAAAGCATTAATTAATCATTTATTTAGAAATTTAAAAATTTAGAAATATAACAAGAGTCTAAGCCTAGTCAAAGCCTAAGTTAATGTACAAGTCTAAGTTAAAAGTGAATAAATTAAAAATTAAATAATACCAAGGGAGTTGAGAATTAATAAACTTTAGGAAAAGAGGGAAAATGAATTTAAGGTTGAGTAAATGCACTCCATCATTTCTCCTTGTGATGCGATTAAATCTCATGATAATTTAAACAATGATAAGATTGGGCTATAACCCTTGCATCGATGATCTTCTTAGGTTACTGTGGTTCTATTAATTTTCTTCTTGGATGCCATTATTTATGTTAGAAGGAGGATCCAGACCGATTACTGAAAAGCCAAACAATTTTCTTATCCTCTTTAAAATTTTGAAACCAGGGGTCGAACTTTAATACTGGTGAATATAGGAAGTAGAAACCTCAATTTTGTGCATAAAATTATCATGGGCGTGATAGGTTTTTATTTCGGGTGCTCTCATCAATAGTTCATATTTCATAATGTTGAAATGTTTTTCTTGCGCATTACAAAATCCTTTGTATTACCTCCATGCAATCTTAGTTATTACCCACTCTAATGAATTTTTAAACCATTGTCAGAGGAACACGTAATTGGAAGGAATAAAAATGAAATTTCACAATAATCCTATCTCTGCTGCTTTTTCCACCCCAGTGCAGATAAAAGTTTGGCGTGAAGGAATCATTGTGGTAACATAGTTACAAACTCAGTTACTCTAGTCTTAGTTTGGCTTTATACATGTTCAACCATTGGATAAATAAAACCAATAGATGGTTATAAACCGATACAATAGGGTATGCACGGGGAAACCGGTTTTGTAGTAGGAAGTCGAGAATTAGTCGCAAGGTTACTCGTGCATAATGGTGGGAAATAAGGGTGAAGGAGATCCATGTTGAACACTGGGTGCAGGCCAAGAAAAGGAGGAATGTTGAGATCAAAAGCATTATCCCCCACAACCTTGGTGATGGTGTACATCCCATAATGGAGTGGGAGGAGCTTCTAATGGGGTCCTATAAGGCGTTCTTTCTGCAAGTGCATCCAAACTTTGTTGCCCACCTGAAACTTATGTGGCACCCGATGTTGGTCATGGCGTTGCTTGTACTTGTCATTGGACTTTTGTAGGATATGCTGAACCTGTTGGCGGATGTGTTGGATCCGCTCAATGAATTGGGTGGCTTTGTTAGCTTTAGTTGGAGCAAGATATGAGCCGATCGAGGTGACCGCAAGGGAAAGTTCAACATCTATGGGACCCAATGGCTGGAATCCCAACCCCACCCGAAAGGGGATATGGTTGGTTGAGTTATGCAGGATTCAGTTGTAGGTATGTTGGACATAGGGAAGGCTCTTATCCCATGTGTGAGGGTGCTTTGAATTATACATGCGAAGGATATGCACAATCATTCGATTTACGACCTCAGTTTGGCCATTGATCTGGGGGTGGAAGGCTATGGATTTGGTGAGCTTGGTGTCCAACAGTGACCAGAGGCTTGACCAGAATGTTTTGAGAAATAGATTGTCCCGATCTGAGACAACGATTTGTGGGATTCCAAAATGTACCCAAACTGGTTCAAAGAAGAGCTTGGCAGTGGCCTTTGCTATGATGTTCTTCTTGCAGGCAACCAAAATCGCCATCTTAGAAAAGTGATCAACAACCATAAAACACAATCATTTCCTCGCTTGGTGGATGGGAGGCCCAACATGTAGTCCATTGAGATAGATTTCCATGGCCTGTCAGGAGTAGGAAGATGGGTGTACAGGCCATGTTTCTTAGTGGCTAGTTGGCAATAACACAGGTAGTGCAGGACCTGATATACTTTCTAACTACCTGTCAAAGTTTCGGCCAGTAGAAATTTTTCTGTAGCATCGCCACTGTCTTTTCGACGCCGAAGTTTTCTACCACCCGACTGTAGTGGGATTCCCGGATCAGCTTCGCTCACTTTCTTGATGGAACATAGATATGGCCCAAACGATACAACAACCCATCCTGAAGATGGAAATTATCGACAACTGCGTTTGCACCCAACATTTGGTAGGTGGTGGAGAAGTCTGGGTTTGTCTCATAGAGTTGGGGCCATCCATAGGTCTCATGGCCACAAGATTCTAGCACCGTGGTGAGTGTCGCGACTGGTGGTCTACTGAGGCAATCAATGACATGATTGGTGATTCTTGTTTTATACTTGATGTTGAGGTGGAATTGCTGCAAGTATGTGGACCACTTTTGATGGCGGTCATTCTGCAAATTTTTTTGTGTCTGCATGAGTTGCAGTGGCTTATGATCAGTGTGGATGATTGTTTCCTTCCCAAGAATGTAATGTCTCCACTAGTGGCAGGCTTGCACAATGGAGTAGATTTCTTTTTCATAAGTAGGGTACTTACGGACAACATCTGATAGTGTCTCACTATGATAGGCCACGGGGTGGCCGTGCTGAGTGAGAACGGAGCCCACAACATAGTCTGAAGTATTTGTCTCAATCTCAAAGGGATATTGTAGGTCTGGTAGTGAAATTACTGGGGTTGATCACAAGCACTACTTCAAATCATCGAACGGTTATTGTTGGGACTGGCCCCACGCAATTTTTGCCTTATCACCACCCCTAGTTATTTGGCTAAGGGCCCATGCAATATTGGAGAATCCCAACATGAACTTGCGGTAGCAATTGGCAAGGCCCAAGAAGCTCCGAAGCTCAGTGAGTGTGGTTGGGGTTGGCCAATCACAGATGACTTGGATCTTGGTTGGATCCACATGTATGCCATGTTGATCAATGATGTAGCCCAGGTAATGGACCATGTCCATGCTGAAGGAGCATTTTTCCAAGTTGGCGTATAGCTTGTGTTGTCGCAAGGTGTGAAAAAC
>JASDQU010682498.1:26214-37148 GCA_032191745.1 Picea mariana | reverse complement strand
TGCTCACATCTAACTGGTTATAAATGACAACAATGGGTAATGAATAAATGTTGAATGCTAATTGATGAGTTTTTGTGCAAGAGGAAAGTTTTGGGAAAAAGAGCCCCACACTCATTCACCCCCCCCTCTAAGTGTGGTAGGTGTGTCCAACAAAAACAACATTTTGTAAAATTCCAGCTGTGCCTTTCTTTCACATCCTCTACACATGTTTATTTCATCTTCTGTTATGTTTGAATCTATCCATGCATCTTCTATTTGATTTTGAATTTGTTCAGTAACCCATTCTTTAGTGCAATCTTTGCCTCATTCCCCAAGCAAATCACTGGGAAGAGGAGTGTTCCTTGGGTTGGATCTCTTAAACTATCTCCTTGCTTCTAACACTTCTTCTCTTTTTTTATCACACAAATCAATCCATTTGCTCATAAATCCCATGTGGTACATAATGAACTTGTTGAGTATTGGACTTTCATCTACACCTATTACATGTCAACATGTTTATTTCAAGCTCCAAATGTTATTCAGTTAATTTGACAAATAAATTACAAAGAAAATTAATGATTGCAAGGAAAACAACCACATTAATGATCATGAATTTACTTACTAATTTATACTTGAACACCATTAGATTGTGGTTTTTCTCCATCAATAATATCTGATGCTCGTTCTTCATCCCAGAAGCATGGCCCATCTTCAAAATCCTTACCAAGGAATTCACATAGGAAGAAAAATGCTTCATTCAATACATACCCTTCAACCATACAACCCTTTGGATGTGCCTTTTTTCAGACATATCTTTTTAGAGTTTTCATATACCTCTCAAAGAAAAACATCCACCTCATTGATATGACACCCGCCAATTCAATGTCATCGACTAGGTGTATAAGTAAATGGACTTGTAGGTCCATGAAACTTGTAGGGAGGTCCTTCTCAAATACACATACAATTTATGCAATTTCCTTCTTCCATTTTGGTGCTTCACATTCATGGATATCCTTGGAGGTTACCCACCTATTATAAGAATAGTAAATTAGTATGAACCTTTAGTAAAAAATTAAAATGGAATATAATATCTCTATGTCTCTCACACATGAACATTTCATACCACATACCTTGCAAATGTTGACAATTGACTTATGGCATTCTTTAAGTCAACGGTAAGACATGAATCCCCCCTAATTTCCAATGGCATGATATGCTATCAAACACATTCATCATAGTTCATTAGTAATTTTTCACGCAACAGAATATCAAAATATATTTAGTACTAAATCAATGTTACCAGTAAAAATTAAATGATGATATATAATACCTTCAGAAAATTATGAAAATTATGTGTTTTAAATACTGTGATATGTCCATCAACTGTAAAAGCTTTATCCAATGATGACCCATAGCCAATAGGTGTCCTTATTGAACAGATGACATTTTTTAGTTGGTCTAGATCTTTTTTTTTCAAAATCCATAGATCTTCTGCATATGTTTCATTTTCCCTGTTTGGCCACAACTGTCTTCTATCAAATTTGGTACGCGAAAGAGAAATATCTCTCCGCGAAGACAAGGTGTCCTTATCTTTGCTTGATATATGTTGAAATATATAATCTGGGACATTTTTGAAGATGCGCATAGGATATAATAGGTGAGATATTAATAGATCCTTCCAATAAGGGAGCTCATAAAATATGGATATCCTTTTCATTCCTTCTGGCATATTAACTACAACTTGTTTTGGTTCTTCAATTGAATCACCCCGATCAAAAAAATCCTCCCAAACTTTTAATTCAACATCTTCATACTTCTTAATCCAATCACCTGGACCCATAATCATGGGAGGGCCTCTATTTTCAATTTTTCCATCAAATTGATTCTTTAGACGATTTCTAAACTTATGATCTGTTGGTAGAAAAACCCTGTTGTTTGTGTAAATAAATTTATGTAGATCTTTAGAATACCTCCCTTGAAATTGATCTTCACATATTGGAAATGCAAATATCCCCTTTGTTTGAAGCCCTGCAATTCAATAAGTAATGTTAATATCATTATAATAATAATATAAAAGTAAGTATGAAAGTTGGGATGAAAATAAATTATGAGTGTGAATACATAAATATTTTATCTTACCAGAACAAACACCAAGTCCTAGGAAATCATGAATAGTCCAACATATTACACCATACAACATGAAGGACCTATTTGATGGAGGATGTGATATGCCATACATTCTTATGCCTTTCCATAGTAGTTTCATCTCATCAATAAAAGGCGCAATATAAACATCCATATTTTTAACTTGTTGTTTTCTTGGAACAATGAGAGTCAACATAAGGTGCTCCTTTATAACACTCATCCATGGGGGATATTGTATACTATTAATCTGACTGGCCAAACACTATAATTTGAGATAAGGAAAGAGAACAAGCACACTCCATCAATTGCAAGACCAAACCTAATACTACGTGGTTCATCTTTGAATTACTTGGCTATTTTTCCTTTATGTGTTTCATTGCTTTAGACTCAGCCAAAATTCACATGAATCGATATCTACTCATGTTCTTTACATGCCATTCCATCAATTGTTCAATTTACTTGCAACGAAACATTCAATGAAGTCTAGGTATAATTGGCATGTGACGTAAAACCTTTTTTGGAACTGTAGGACCTTGTACATTTGTATGATATCTGTTCTCTTTGAATACAGGACATTCTGCCTTGTTTTGATATTCACCTCTGTATAAAATGCAATCAATTTTAAATGAATGAATTTGTTTATATTCAATCCCCAACTCATACAACAACTGGTGTGCTTCTCTGCAAGTTGATGGCAATACATTCTCTTCAGAGAATATTTTAGTTTTTAGTGCCCTGTAAGATTTCCAGAGATTAAATCAATTAAATGTTTGAATTATGATGAACATGTTTGATATGTCAATCTACACTACTATTGTTTATATACAATATATGTTTTCTAACATCCCATTAAAGAAATATAAACGTACATGATGAATGTTTACAAATTATGTACACCAATTGACAATGCAAAGTAAGAAATACATTTCAACTCACTTCAGTAGGGTAGTGAATCATTTGTCTAATAATATCAATGTGCATGCAAGTTTTGAGGTTCTACTTACACCTGATTTGAACACAGGTGTCTTCACATCTTGCTTTATTGAGTCTTTCAAGTTGTTATCATCAAGATTACGTTGGTGGTAATTACCCCTAATATCATCATTACTATGAACCATATGATCATTATCGTCATGATTGTTTCCATCCCCAAAGAAACCTGTAAGAATTTCATTCAATCCTTCTTCATGCACTACATTTTCACTATCATCATCATCATCATTAAAGATGTGGCATGCCATCATTTTATTATAATCTCATAAGCTCTTCAAACTTATCAGTTGGTAGTATTATCTTCAATGTTGCTCTTTTCGCCCTGGTATGGTTTAAAGGATGGTTTGGAACATCCCATCCAAATCTCAATAACCCTGTTTGATATTGGGTATTAGTAGGTGGATCATCAATGTCTTCTATCTATCAACATACACAAATATTATTTAATGTTTGGAAAGAATTGGATAAATCATAATTGTATCAATTTCAAAGAAATATAATCAAATATATTGTATTAACCAATAAGAATATAGAATGTATGAACATATATACATCAATTGAATAGCGGAATATTATTTTATATACTACTTCTTTCATACAATAATTTAAAATAAAACACAATTTTGACAGCATAGTGTATAAAATGTCAATCCACACTCATTGATTATTCTTTGGCTAGTTCTTCCCTTTTCTTTCGTGCAGGAGTGTGTTTTAGAAGGGGTAATTAATCAATAACGCATCCCCAATTGTAAGGTCCATAATAGCCTCAACCATTATCAATCTATAAACCTCCCTTTCCATATCTCCATCTTTATCATTTATAACTTCAACAAATTGACAATTTGGTCTTATATTAGGGTCCCTTCCCTTACTACTATTTATAAAACCTGAAATGTTTGTGTGTCTGTATGCACTTCCATATATATGCATAATATGACCTCTTTTAATTTCTTTTCCACTTTCCAATTGGAGACGATGTGTATACATATTTGAATTTAGACCATATGTTGACATGTTAGGCTTATATTCCGCTAGCCTTTTCCATTCACCACTGTAATGTGATGGACCATAATATGGAATTAATCTCCTAGTGGTTTGTTGTGAATTGTTTCTATTTTTAGATCCCACATGGACATTTTGGACAATAAAGAGGCCCATATTTTCTCCATGAATATTGGAGGGTCATATCATGTAACTGTATCCCCAAAATTGAAACACCTCATACACTCTAGGTAGTTGTTGATCACTGGGCCAAGCACAATATAATTGGTGATCAAATGTCTCTTTCTAAATTGATGTCAAAATCAGGGGCAAGTCATCATCTCCATCACATTCATTCTCATAGGGTATGTAGTCAACCTTCCCCTTGTCTTTAAGCAAATTATGCATCTTTAAAGCGGTTCTTGTTTTGTTACTTGTTTTCATCAAATCCTTATCTTCAGAGCTAGGATATGTGCACATATTTTTTTTAGATGTATCATATGATAAATTATCATCGCTCTCTAGGCTAGAAGTCGGTGATCTAGGAAACTTTAAACCAAGAACTTTATCCTGCAAGTATTCATTAAGAAAATAATTAATTATTTAAATAATATAAAACAATGTTTAAAAGAAGTATACATATTATTTATATCAAATTGGAAAATTCCTTACCACAATTCCAATTGGATTTGAATCGATTGTAGGGGGCATACTACCCACTGGAAGCTCATCATCTATGTAATGTCTTTGTACAATCGCTCGTTTGAATTGTTTCTTTCCACGACATACAGAACATCCAAAAACAACAATTTTCTCAAAGTATTCATCCCATCTACTATATTCCAGACCAACCTCTTGTTCAGTGCAATAATTTGTTGTGTCTTTAGGATCCATTGTCATATCCTCTTCCACCCACTGTCCTCTACGTGATTTAATAGTTTTAGGTCCACGTCCACGTACATATATTTTTATTTCGCTAGTTGAATGCTCAAGCTCTACATTTTCTCCAATCTCCATCTAAAATAATCAACAATATGCATTAATTTCTAACAAGATTGGATAATGCACTATAAAATTTAATAATTTCGTGAAAAAACATGGACGTTTCACAAAATGCCATCGGATTAATTTTTCCTAAGTTAAGTCAAAATTAGAGTACCTAATGTCTTGCGTCATCCATTGTGTCTTCATTTGATATGACACGATCTGTTTCCATGGCCTCATCTGGCTTCTGTAATACACAACATAGTCAATAATGTCTAGTACACCAATTATATTATTTCAACGAATTTGCTATGCAACAAAAAACCTCACCTTAGTCACATTTTTTACATATTGATATCATGTTTTGGAGTTGAATTTTTTTTTACAACCCTAGGTATTTACATTGAGCCAAAATTTCAACAAGAAAAATATCGAACATCCCTATCCCACATGGCCATCCTGATTTTCAAACTCTTCCCTTGATTGTAGAATCACATTTAATCACCATTCTTGTGCATTTTCCACCAACAAGTTTGAGATCAAAGGCCACATGGAAAAAAAAATGACTTTATCTCTTCTATGTTGTAGCATTTGTGAATTCATAAAGACCTTCCTCCTTTGGTTGAGGTTGCTTTTTATTCTTACCTTTATTGTATCTGTAGATTTCGTTGTCATATCCTCTTCCACCCACTTTCCTCTTTGCGATTTAGTAGGTCTATGATGTCCACGTCCTCTTTCCATGTTCTCCTCTAGATCCTGTTACACAATAATGACAATAATTTTTAGCACACCAATCAAATCCATTATCATCTAATAAGTTAGGGAAAATAGGACCACAAGTCAAAATTAAATTGGGATCAAACACTAATACCATACCAATACCAATACCAATACCATTGCATGGCAATGGTATGCATAACAATACCAATACCATACCATACCAATACTAATACCATTGCATACCATTTCATGGAAATGGTATGCATACCAATACCATACCAATACCAATACCAATCCCATACCATACCATACCATACCAATACCAATATCATTGCCAATACCAATATCAATACCATTGCATTGCCAACACCAATACCAATACCAATATCAATACCATTGCATTGCCAATACCAACACCAATACCAATATGCATTTCCAATACCAATACCAATACCATTGCATGGAAATGGTATGCATTGGCAATTATATGCATACCAATACCATACCAATACCAATACCAATATTATACCAACATGCCCATCACCAATATGTCCATCATGCCCATCACCAATACCATACCAATACCATACCAATACTATGCCATACGAATACAATATCAATACCAATACCAATAAAAATACCACACCAATACCATATTATACCATACCATACCATACTATACCATACCATACCATACCATACCATACCAATATCAATACCATACTATACCATACCAATACCAAAACCAATACCAATACCATGCCATACCATACCATACCAATACCAATGTCATACCAATACCATTGCATACCAATACCAATACCATTGCATAACATTTCATGGAAATGTTATGCATACCAATACCATACCAATACCAATATCATACCATACCAATACCAATACCAATACCATTGCATGGCAATGGTATGCATTGGCAATGATATGCATACCAATACCAATACCATATAAATACTATACCATACCAATACCATATGAAGACTATACCATACCAATACCAATATGCATTGCCAATACCAATACTAATACACATTACCAATACCAATACCAAAACAAAAACCAATACCAATATACATTGCCAATACCCTTATGCCTTGCCAATACCAATACCAATACCATTGCATACCAATACAACCAATACCATTGCATACCAATACTAATACCATTGCATACCAATACTAATACCATTGCATACCAATACTAATACCAATACCATACCATACCATCCCAATACCAATACCATACCATACCATACCATACCAATACCATACCATACCATACCAATAACATACCAATACCAATACCAATACCATACCAATACCGTACCATTGCATACCAATACTAGTACAATTGCATACCATTGCACGACAATGGTATGCATTGGCAATGATATTCATACCAATACCATACCAATACCAATATAAATACCATACTATACCATACCAATACCAATACCAATACCATACCATACCATACAAATACCAATACCAATACCATACCAATACAAATACCAATACCATACCAATAACAATAACAATACCAATACCATACCATTGCATACCAATACCAATACTATACCAAAACCTATACCAATTTACATTGCCAATACCCTTATTCATTGCCAATACCAATGTCAATACCATTGCCAATACCATTTCATACCAATACTTCCAATACCATTGCATACCAATACCAATACTAATACCATACCACACCAATACCAATACCATACCATACCAATACCAATATCAATACCATTGCATTGCCAATACCAATACGATTGCATGGAAATGGTATGCATTGGCAATGATATGCACACCAATACCATACCAATACCAATATTATACCAACATGCCCATCACCAATATGCCCATCATGCCCATCACCAATACCATACCAATACTATGCCATACCAATACAATACCAATACCAATACCATTACCAATACCACACCACTACCATACTATACCATACCATACCATACTATACCATACCATACCATACCATACCAATACCAATACCATACTATACCATACCAATAACATGCCATACCATACCATACCAATACCAATGTTATACCAATACCATTGCATACCATTTCATGGCAATGGTATGCATACCAATACCATACCAATACCAATACCATATCATACCATGCATGGCAATGGTATTCATTTGCAATGATATGCATACCAATACCAATACCAATACCAATACCAATGTACATTGCCAATACCCTTATGCCTTGCCAATACCAATACCAATACCATTGCCAATACCATTGCATACCAATACCAATACCAATACCAATATCAATACCATACCATACCATCCCAATACCAATACCATACCAATACCATACCATACCATACCAATAACATACCAATACCATACCATTACATACCAATACCAGTACAATTGCATACCATTGCACGACAATGGTATGCATTGGCAATGATATTCATACCAATACCATACCAATACCAATACCATACCAATATCAATACCATACTATACCATACCAATATCAATACCAATACTATACCACACCAATACCAATACCATACCATACCATACAAATACCAATACCAATACCATACCAATACCATTACAAATACCAATACTAATACAAATACCGATAACAATACCAATACCAATACCATACCATTGCATACCAATACCATACCATTGCATACCAATACCAATACCATTGCATACCATTGCACGACAATGGTATGCATACCAATACCAATACCATACCAAAACCAATACCAATATGCATTGCCAATACCCTTATTCCTTGCCAATACCAATGCCAATACCATTGCATACCAATACCAATACCAATACCATACCACACCAATACCAATACCAATACCAATACCATACCAATACCATGCCACACCATACCATACCATACAAATAACATGCCAATACCAATACTAATACCATACCATTGCTTAGCAATAACAATACCAATACCATACCAATACCGTACCATTGCATACCAATACCATATGAATACCAATACCATACCCATATCAATACCATACTATATCATACCAATACCAATACCAATACCATACCATACCATACAAATACCAATACCAATACCATACCAATACAAATACAAATACAAATACCATACCAATACCAATAACAATACCAATACCATACCAATACCATACCATTGCATACCAATACCAATACCATTGCATACCATTGTACGACAATGATATGCATTGGCAATGATATGCATACCAATACCATACCAAAACCAATACAAATATGCATTGCCAATACCCTTATTCCTTGTCAATACCAATACCAATACCATTTTCAATACCATTGCATAACAATACGGCCAATACCATTGCATACCAATACCAATACCAATACCATTGCACACTGTTAGAATACAATAGTCACCAGTGATCAAATTAACTCTTTCAAAATCAGTTTATAGGGTTTAGGTCAAATTATTACATTCTCAAATAAATTTTCAAAGTAAAATTTGATCCCTGGTTAGTTGGTCTAAGTATGTTATTACTCCTCGCAAAATTTCATGTCCCAATGATCATCATCATCCAAATTTGTTGTGTCACCACTCAAATAAGTCATCACCATCACCTCAGTCCCATCATCATGATTTTCAAGGTCACCATTAGGTCACTAGGGTCATGGTTATCATTTTTCCATTTCAATCATAAAGTCACCAAAGGCAGGAGTAGTAACCAAATTATTTAAAAGGTTGGTTTTAAAAGTCACAAATGTTACATGATTGATGTAATAAGTTCAAAGGAGTTCCAAAGGTAAATGCAAAGGTTCCTAAGCTACTCAAATTCAAAAAAAGAGCAAAAATTGTGAAAGAAACGAGGGTTTTGTTGCATTTTGGGAGCAGTGTGACCCATGATGCAACCTTTCTGCATAGTGCGACCCTCAGAGCGATCGACAATGCGACCCTTCTGTGAAATTTGCAGTTTTTTCTGAAAGGAAAGGTTTCTTCATGGTTTCTAGACAAATTTTCCATTTTTCCAGCTTCTAAAGATTGTTCAAAGACTTATAAACTTCCACAAATAGTAAGTGATCATCTACACCATCTTCTCAAGAAATTTCGTCAAGGATAGAGTGATTTCTTCTTAGGGTTTTCTCCAACAAATTTTTTAGCAGTTTTCATTTTCCATTGTTTTAGTGAATGAATCCTAGCCTTTACCGTCTTACACTATCACTTACCCTCCATGAAGTCCTAATTGAACATTTGCTATCATTCCCTACTCATTCACCACTGATTTCATCAAACACTAGCTTTCCACTACATTTTCATTGCAAGAAATGACAAACTCCTCACTTCCCCATATTCATCTCATGAAATAGACTTACAATTTTAACATCATACTTCACCTTGCTTCCTCAAACCTTTGAAGAAACTCCCACATCATTATTGCACTCAACTTTGCTTTCAAAATCACTGTGTACTTATTATTCAAACCCTAAAATCCATATTTTCCATCAAGATCATCTAGCTAGGGTACTATCCTTCAACAAATTTCATGGAGAGTGAAAGAGAGAGGGAAAATAAAGTGCACAAGGGAGGACATCATTCAAGGTTTGAGCCATACAACCTGAGAGAAATCAATGCTTCTCCATTTGCCAAAAGATGTTTTAGAAATGTTGGTTGTATGAAGTTTTGTGAGAAGATCCAAGAGGTTGGTTGTCATGTTCCTTTAACAAGCCTTTTTTCCCACAATTTCAACATAGACAAGGTTGTCATAGAAAGTATAGAGTTCAGTGTTTCAACAGACATTATTTCTTCAGCCATAGGTGTTAGAAAAACAGGATCACGGAGAAATACAATAAAACAAATGCAGAAATAAAACACACAAGATACACAATACAATAGAGACACAGATATATGTGGTTCACCCAGTGTGGGCTACATCCACTAGATAAATTGTCAGGTCTTTCCTTTATTATTATCCAACAAATGAAGGGATACAACCTACAACAAACCCATTGTAACTTCCTCTTCTTTCTCTCACAGTCTCCTCTCTCATAATACAATATTCACTATGATACGTAGCCACAATACATTTCCCTCATAAAAGAGGGTTTCC